>JAOWCC010001368.1:9642380-9934880 GCA_030867875.1 Actinernus sp. WN-2022 | reverse complement strand
TTCACTCGTTGTTACAGACAAATCAGTATGGAAAACTAAAAACACGGTTGCACGGTTCCCAGCACAGCTACATCTCTATCTTAAGTTTGCAGACAGTGAATATTTCAGAAATTTAATTTTACGGAAATTATTTGGGATCGGATTCCCATACAAACACTGTATTTCGCGCCATGTTGCACCCCTTTCAAAATGTCGGAATTAATTAACCACGAACTGGTCTACAGTTGGTAGAGCACGGTCTAGAGTGCGGGAGGTCCGGGGTTCGAATCCCGGCCGCGTCCTTGGGCAGGGACGTTTATAAGCCGTTTGCCTTGTCTCCTTCTACTTCTAATCAGTATTTGAAGGGGACGTGAAAGAACCTGTTGTACTACTCGAAAAAGAGCAGGGGATTGTCACCCGGTACAGCAGCCTGGCCATTGCACTAACCACACTCAACATTGTAAACTGCGTGGCAGCTATTAGCGCCGTGAAGCAGTCCGAAATAATTCACTGACGGGATATGTCAGTCATATGTAAAGCGCCATGAAACTGTGGTTGATATGGCGCTATATAAATGTGGCCATTATTATTATTATTATTATTATTACAGAGCGATGACCCAGGGTGATACAGCCCCGGGAGGGGGGGGGGGGGGGGGGGGGTGGATTCTTCAAGGTAAAAAGGGTAGGGGTAATCGTCGGAAAACCTCGAAAAATACCACCCAAAATATACCAAACCGTGAAAAATTTCCCACCCTAAAATTTACCTCCTGGTCTAAACATCACCCTGAAAAATGGATTTCGCTTGGACAACCCCTAAAAATACTAAAAATTATCGCCGATTTCAAACCCTAAAAATACGACGATCACCATGTATCTAGGAATATAGGAAGAACCCCCCTATGTATAACCGATTTTCTAGCATCCTTGTGAATAAACAAGCCGATTAAAATCAGACGTTTTACAAGTAGTTACGGATTAATCACCGGAATAAAGAAGTTCGATCACATCACATGTGCATTACGGGACCTATACATTGGCTGCCGCGATAGAGTATCGGGACAACTTTAAGATTCTCCTGTTGGTTTATAAGTCACTGCATGGTCTAGCTCCGGATTACTTGTCCAGCCTTATTAAAGTACGCCGTCCTAGTCGTGTTCTTCGATCTTTGCACCGCTTACTGCTTCATACCCCAAAGATAAACACTGCCACCTATGGCCTACGCGCCTACTCTTATGCTGCCCCTGAACTTTGGAACTCAATACCAGATCATATTAAAATGAAGTCCTGTAAATCTGTTTCTGAATTTAAATCTGCTCTTAAGACCTATTATTTCAAAGTAGTTTACATTTGTTAGTTTTTAGTTCTGTATCCACATTAGATTGTAAATAATAGTTTTTATTCATGTTTATCCATTGTTGTAAATAACTGTAGTATCTGACGTTTGTAAGCGCATTGAGATTTTTAAAAGCGCATTAGGAATGTTATTATTATTATTACGGATGCATCTCGAAATATTAGCTCTTTTTCAGTGTTTAAGTGTCGAAAATTAAAAGCTCATTTATCGCGTGTGCTACGTCCCCTTTTTCCTCCAGGAAAACCAGCTTTCACATCGATGTACTATTTCTAACATCTCTGATGTGTTTGTAAAATTGGTCAGTTCCGCACTAGACTCCAACGTAGGTCGCTCCAAAAACAGTCGTTCACGACAATCACAAAAACTAGAACTGCCTGGGCTCACTCTTCCAGAAGTCAGATCTTCGCGAATAGAGCTAGCACTAAAACTGTCTTCCAACTTACTTCTTGAATACCTAGTCACGCCAGAATAGGTCTCCGCTCTCCGCCTAAGTCCAACACGCGGAGCTCTTTCAGCCCTTTCAACTTCGTTAACTTTTCCGACTTCTCTTATCGCGATGTCGGCAGCCAATTCTTTATCCTCGTTTTCGTTGGGTCCTACCCTCTCGGGTCTCCTTGTACCGTCGATTCTATATCTTCCTTCCTCATAAAATTGCTCTCTCTTAATTTTCTCATTGCCTGCAGGCAATGTGTTCGCACGAGTTCGTACTGATCTTTGCTGTGATTTGTAGTTTGGAGCTGAATGTTTGGTCCTGTTTTTATGCAATAGTTGTCCACCAGATGGTAGTTTCTCACTCCAAGTCGGCATTGCTTCTAAACTATCAAAGTCTTTGTGCCCTCGTGTTTGGATCTTCTGCTTTTTATTTTTTAGCCGTTTTTCGCTAAGGACGACTGGAAGTTCCAAGGTTTTTCCTTCGTGTTCAGGTAAAAGATCAAATCTTGCGAGTCCAACCAACACCTCTTTCATTTCTGCCGACATCGGAGGGACGATTTCCGAGCAATTTGAGCGCGTTTCCTCGGTTAATAGGTCTTGCACATGGTAAATCTCTTCACTAACATCATTCTCGATTTTTAGCTTACAAATACGAACCTTTGAGAAGTGAACACTTTGTTGCGGCCCCTGAGTTTTCCGTCTAACGAGGTCCCCCATTTAAAATCGATTGATTTAAACGGCTGCAATGGTTTCAATGATGTCCAAAGAGTTGTGCAACGAAGCATGTAATAGAACGGCGCCAAGTCAACAGTAATTTGCTGGTCTTTCCCCGCTTAGCTTTATTTTTCATGTTGCGGTGTGAATTCGCACCGGTGAACTCGTATATTTTCCTCATCGAGAATATGTCAATGCGTTCATTGCCAAAACAAAGCACATACCACTTACCTTGACACTCAGGACAAGTTGAATAGCATTATAGTTCCTTACTTTATATTTCCGATAAAACCATATACCAATATAGCTTGACTAATGATGGTAAATGACAATACTGGCATATTTCTCTGAGCCGTGAGCGCCAATGAGAAGTCCTCCTTTTATCGTGAGAAATTCTATTCAAAATGCAACGAGAAAGTAATTTCAATTACTTGTTGAAGTTAGAATTCCAAGTTTTAACAGCTTTGTAATATGGGTTTTGAGAGCGAGAACAAAAAAGAACGAAATTACGTTTGAATACTGAGTATAGTGAATACTGCCGCTCAGTTAGGAAGTGTATTAAAAGAAAACCTACAGTTGCACTTTGGCAGGAAAAATATATTACTGGCTGATAAAAATGCCAAAGTGTTAGATGAATATATTTTGTAGTTTTGCAATTGGGGCTATCGTGGGAATGAAGCCTGTTTGAGCTGTGGTGTGTTTTCTCAAGAGCTGTCCCGATTTATTTTCATTTTGTCACGACATATCAATGATTTCCCGGTAAATTCCCTGAGTCTACCAATTCCAGACATTTTCTGAAGATTTCCAACACAAAAACTGCTGTTTCGGAAAAAGTTTAAACTTTGTAAATGCTAATTGTGTTTTGAACCGGCTGCTTGACTTTATCGAAGGCCAATAGAAAACAATTATGTTCTGCTCACCATCTTGATATTAACACGGGAGATCTTGCTCTTTGGAAACTGATCGCCATTAACTAACTATCAAACTACCGTAAATTCCCGGTTATAAGCCCCCCGGTTATAAGCCCACCTGTCTGCAAATCTGTTATAAGCCCATCTCATGTTTATGCCGTTTACGACCCCATGTTAATATATAATCAGACATAAAGACATTACTAAAAACCAGACAACGTGGTTACTTGCTTTTCAAGTTTCATTATAAGATATACGGTATCCAATCATTTGAGCAGAAGTTGTTGTTATTTCGTATTTATTTACTATCATTGGTTGGTAAAATAAAGCGAAGACATTTTTCATAAGATCATTTCCTCTGAAACCCAAACACTTTTTTCCTGCCGGTTTAAACCCCCAAACCCCCGCTCACCCCCAACCCCCCGGTTGTAAGCCCACCAAAAACCCTTATGAATGAGTACAAGCCCAGGGCTTATAACCGGGATTTTAGGGTATTATATGCTCACACTGAGTTCGATCGCCTCAACTTAGCATGCGTGATCGTTAAACCCGCTGTTTTAATAAACTTCACGTCAAAACACAAGACTAATAAGGAGCACTGAAGGAACTGTAGTAGAAATACAAACGAAGACGATCAGAATTAGCCTGAAGAACAGCGTATGACAAAGCACTCTGAAAACAACTCTGAATTTCTAACGAGACCTGAAACAACCATGGGGACTGATCAAAGCCAGGTCCCGGCTAATCCACAGATCGAATTGGAATTTAGCGTGTTGGTTTTTGCGGAGGGAGGAAAACCGGAGAACCCGGAGAAAAACCCTCAGAGTAAGGGCGAGATACCAACAAACTCAACTCACGTATGGCGCCGCGTCCGGGAATCGAACCTGCATGGGCCACAGAGGTGAGAGGCGAAACGGCTTAACCACTGCGCCATCCGTGCTCCCCACTCGCGAATATGCCGAAATCGCTCGCCTCCAGATGCCAAGCTGCAAGGAATGCGAAGAACATAAACCCGTCTTCCTCCTCCCCTCTCCAATGGAGACTATTATGGTATCAGTATTCCTTAAATTAAGAAGGAAGCTTAAATGTTGGAGAATACAAACAACCAAGCCTACAATTACACAGTAATTATAGTCTATCAATAACGCGCTGATCTTGCCCTTCAGTATCGTATCAGTGGCTGCAAAAAAATGTCCTCCAGTGGGGAGGGGAGGAGCGCATTGTGGTTGGCCACGCAAGGGATTGTGGTCGAAACAGCGAATTAACGTAATGATTTTGTCCACGTTATTAATTGCTGCTCACCAATTATAAGTCCTTATCGCATTTTAATGAGTATTTACTGGTATACCTAATAGGCCGTGAATGTTGCCGCTCAGTAGGGGTATAGAATGGTCCCTCAAAAATTCGTGAGTCTCGGCAAAATTCAAGCAAGTCTCGAAATCTCGGCGTTTCAAAAAAGAGTCTCGGATTTTGAAACAAGGGTCTCGGTGTCTCGGAGAGTCTCGGATTTGACCATTCTATACCCCTTAGAGAAGTAAGTCTCGGGCCAAGCTGTAAGGAATGCGAAGAACATATATGGGATCGATCTGATTTACATCCACACCGTGTAATCATAGATATATATATATAAGGCCATGCAAAGGGCGTAACTTTTTAAAGACCTGTCAGTTGGCATTCGTTTTTTTTTATGTTAATTTAATTTTTGCGTAGTCTTTTTGTGTAAACTTAACTCAATCTTCCGTCGACGTTGTGTCGTCGATTGTCGCGCGCACGTTCTCAGTTTTGGCGCCAAAACAGGCGTTCTCGGCGACTTCGATCAAGTAACCACGACAATAACTGCACGTGAAAATGCGAGAAACTTGAAATCTAATACGGATTCACTCTTCGTACAACGTACAGGAGTGACAAGGGACAAACATTTACAACGTCAAAAAAAAAACACTCAAAATTTTACAAAAACACCCAGGTGTACTCAAATTAACAAACAATATAGTTTGGTACGATGGGTGACTCGTGTGACTTGCGGTGGGTGACTTGCTTTTTGCTCTGACCTGAAGGGCTAGCGCTCGAAACGTCAGCTGCTACTCGCTCCCCACGGCGGTTAGCATACCTTATTAATCGACTTTCAGTTGGTCTTATCAAACTCATTAATAATTCATGAAGCAAAAACAAAGGAAATCACCGACCGATAAGTGATCTTTAAATCTGATACAGATTTCGTCCTGATTTACATAAACTTTGACTTCAATTTTCTCGGCCAAAATAAGTCGTATCGCCAAAATAACTGAAAACATGACTCTCTACATCTAGACGTTTGATAAGTAAGATAAAGAATTCGTGTCCGATCTTTATCCGATTTACAAACTCTCGCTTTCAGCTGTAAATCGGATAAAGATCGGCCACGAATTCTTTATCTTTTACATAACAGTTAGGTACAACAAATGTTCTTAATTGTTCGAATGATATTTCTGTTACTGTGTCGAAACATAAAAAAGTGGTTCATATATAATATCAACCGTACCATTTTGTTTAATATCTAGTTTACGTTTTTGGTTGTTCATGCACGTGCTGATTTACGAGTTTATGCACCGAGTCGCATTCTTGTCGTTATTTACGGTATGTAAAATGTTAAACAGATGCATTCTTGATCCCAGTCTTCAGTTTCCTGCTCCGCATGCTCGTTTACTTCGAGCACGCGCAGAAAGAAATGAGGAGGGTCTGGGTTCCAATCTCGTAACCAGACCCCATCTGTTTCGTACTGCGCATGCTCGAGCATGGGTACGAGATTAGTCTGGGATCTCTTGTGAATTTACAATAATTCACATGAGAAAAGCAAGAAACTAAAACGTAGATTGCTCGGAAAAAGTTGCAGATATGACATCACTGATTCGTTTTTTTTACTTTTTTAAAAACATTGGGTCGGTCGAGCGATGGTAAACGAAACATTTTATTGGGATGGCCCAGGATGGCCATAGCTATATCCTCTCGAGCTCAGTATATCGGATAGAAATGTAAGGCAGCATCAGCATCTGCATGTAATTACAAACTTTAAACTTTAAGCACAAACTTAAGTGTTTGCTTTGGGAGGAGTTTTAATCAAATTGAATTGACTGTACATATATACTTAAATTTTAAATTATTAGTAGTATTTTTAAATGGTCTTATATATATATATAATTATTATTGATTTTTAGTACAGGGTTGATCGATGATTGTGATTAGATACTGAAAAGCCCCGAGGGAAGTATGTAATATTTTTATTATTATTTCCAGCACTCGGCAGATGTCCTTTTATGATAACTAACTAGCTGTATCGTGGTTATAGGTTGTCTGATTCACTAGTCAGCCCGTATATGTCCTCATGATGACCTCTGGCCGACTGAGATTGTTCACTGCAAGGGCTTTATTAGACTTGCTCCAAGTCGAACTCGCTGAGTCATTGGGTAAGCGATTACTGGGTCAAAAAGCGAGCGCGAGAATCGAAGCGAGAGGCGAGTTCGACTTGTTTCACTTGCAGGAAATTGAATCGGGGGTTACGTTTTGGCGCAAAAACACGTTTCAGGGGCGGAGCTTACGTTTCGCGCCTTTGAAGAACTCTTTCTGAGTACAATCAAATTGTAAATACCATATCCACGGTCGACTGACTTGATACTTTAACATACAATGGCTGAAGAATTGACGCTTTGTGATTGGGCAAATCTTAGTACGTCATAAGCCACGACTCCGGTTGAAAAATCAACCGGTAAATTTGGCGCGCTGCAAGTGGGAAAAGTCCTTCGTACGGGGGGCTAAGAAGGACTTTGAGAAAGTCTAGGGCTTTATTTGCGTCCTCTGTGGTTATTGGTTATTTCACGTCCCCACTTTTGGACAGAAGGCCAGTGGTGTATATAGGCCCGGGCCTACAGATTTCCCAGTCTACTTGTCTTATTACAAATGAATGTTGGGCTTGAGGAGCTATTGAAATACACAAAACATGACCTGAAAGTGCAGCAGAAGGCATAATCTAAACCTTTCCTGGGGAGGCTACCCCGGGACCGCGCGGCCCGGGTGTTTGGGCCTACTATACCTTTAATAAAGTGTGTATAAGACCTACGAGGTTATCAGTTTGATTTGAAATCTCTGAATTGAGTACATATGGATGGCAAAAAGTTTTTTGATTCGCCCTTTCAAATTGACCGCGCACTGGGAGAATGGGTCGATTCCTGGTTTACGTCATACAGTCGGGAATTTGACGATATTTCGCTTTTGTTTCAAGCTAAAATCTTCGGTTGTTCGATTTTTGAGGAAATTCCCAAGACCCGCAGATTTTAGATGAAAACAAAATTCCCGATAGTGTGACGTAAAACCGGAAATCGACCCATCCTCCCAGTGCGCGGCCAATTTGAAAGGGCGTGGTGAACGTGCAAAAAGGCGTGATTAAAAGGCGAGGGACCGGATAAAAAATGTTGGCCATCTATATGTACTCAATTCAGAGATTTCGAATCAGTAATAACCTCGTAGGGCTTATAAACACTTTAAGAAGTCTGGCATCATCCGAGCCAGCTTCTTGGTACACGTGGCAGCGAATAGCAAGTCTGAACGGGGCTTTTTCCTATCGCGACCGGCCCACAAACATATCTCAACCAATTGTTGTTAGTGTCCGGTGCAATTAAAAGTCTTTGTATTTTTTGTGTTGACATCCGACAACGCAATATCATTGAACGTTTGAGTAACGAACCTAATACAGTCAAATTAATAGGTACAAATCATCTCAGCATTCTCCTATGTAATAGTGTCTCGATAATATAAGTTTTAGAGATTTAGAATACCTCTCCGCCGCGATTTTGTAACGGATTTAATGGTTTCGCGCCGAAAGGTATTGTGGGTAAAAGTACAAGCCACTATCTTTCTCAGTAACAACAACAAACTTTAAATGAAACTTTATAATTAAATTAAAATTACATGTGAGAATAAAACACATATATGACCAAAGTAACAACATGAATGAGTGACAGGCCACCTATAATAACTTTGAGGGCTAGTCTAAACAGGTAGCCATGGAAGTTTAAAAGTATAAATATTGTGGACGGATAAGGAGAAATAATGTAACGAAAACAGAGTACTAGTAGTAAGACAGTGATTCAGTACAGTACAATGAAATTGAAAAATTGAAATCGACAGTGGATTCTCTGTATTATAGCATATATCGTTATGACACTTGCTGATATTGCTGAAATTTCAGTTCCCTGTGATATCGACATCGAATGTAATGTTCTCACAATTATTAAATAACATCTACATCACGAATACTTTGTAAGCGCCCCTCCCTGGAGGCGCCCTCTTTATTTAAAATGTTAACTTCTCCCCGGAGTTTGGAGCTTGAGAAATTCGAAAGTGTGAACTGAAGGTTGAAAATTCCTAGATTCAATAGAAACATCCCTGGTATCGAATCATCTGGCGATATATGAAAGAGAATAAAATAGAAAAGGCTTGGTACTCTACTGACAACATCACGAGTTATGTCTACATATTCCTGGGCTTCGAACTGCTCGTGATAACCGTACCGGAAGAAAACCCGCGCTCCGGTTAGATTTATACTCTACGGGACTCTTTGGAGATTTTAAAACCGTTCAATACAATTATTCGAACATCTTTTATAAACTGAAAAACTGGATTAGCTTATCGTTCTTTCATTTGTATTGTCCCATTTCTTATACGAGAAACAAAGATTCGAGAAAGAAGGCTGTTTCAACTTCAAAATAAAAACAGCAATGTGTCATGTGCCGAGTCATCAGTTACTTGCTCCTCCGCACTAAGCGACTAAAGATACATGTACATGGAGTTAACAGATCTTGTAATGTTTTATTAATTGATAATTATTTTCATTTTACGATAGGATATAACAAGTAAAACATTATTATTTTAAACTGAAGTGTTCCGGCATAAATCATGTCAAACTGGTTTGGTATTTTTAGCTGTTGGCCAAACGTAAGAGTAGATTTAGGTATCAAATGAAGTATTCTTATTAACTGCAGGTTTGTATCACGAGGCGTGTATCTGGCATATTTTTGCAAACCATGCAAACAATGGTTTGCTCCTGTTTGATAAATTGCTGCGGTCGCGCGCGCGATTGGGTGATGAATGGGTCCTTAGAGGACACCGCTAAACACAATGATACACGCGTTATCATCAATTAACAGTGTCGATAAGTTAGTGAACTGAAAACGAGAGTAAATACTCCACAAATAGAACAATCTAATCTGGGCCTTAAAAGGAAACCAGAACTCAAACATTGCACTATAAAATGGACTTTCAAAACCGGTTCGCGTAGCTGAACCTTTCGCTTCAGTGCATTTCTAGAGCTCTCGATTCATCAATATCTTGACTGATTGTTCTTTATTTCTATGGAGTTAACCGCCACAGCTGAGTACTCTACAAACTATTGTTCACTCATTTAAGATTGCCTTTTATTGGTGTGTGTTGGTATACTAGTCTCACTTGCAGTAATTAGCATTTGTTCACACGACTTAGCTGCTTGTCTTACTAATAGCTCAGCTCGGCTCCGAGAATTCATTTCATAAGATCGACATCCAACCGAGAACACCACAACTTTACTCCAGCCAAGGCCAAAGATGACTTCCAAGGGGTTTTCTGCGTTCAGCCCTGTTATAACTACCGTCGCTCATTCCAAGGCAGAATCGGAGGAAAAGTCATGTCCTGATAATCATCATAGCTTTACCGGGAACAGATACAATGCATCTCTTTTCCCTTGGTGGAAAGCGAGAGCCGAAGCAAATGCATCTCTTTTTCCTTGGTGGAAAGCGAGAGCCGAGGCAACTGGTCTGAGCCCAGCAGTGTGGTCTTTTTGGGGACTTCAACATCCAAGTAATTCCCCTTATCTCCGATTTGCTCCATACTCAAGCTACGACAGAGAAAAGCCGAGCCAATCTTACATAGGGCTCATCGCAGAGGCAATCCTCTCCTCGCCAGAAGAGAAACTAATCCTAAGTGATATCTACGGCTATATCCTCGCAAACTATCCGTACTTCAGAAGCAAAGGAACTGGTTGGAGGAACAGTGTCCGTCACAACCTCTCCCTTAATGAATGTTTTGTCAAAGCTGGTCGTAGTCCTAATGGTAAAGGTCACTTCTGGGCTATCGGAGCCTTGTACTATGAAGACTTCAGAAGAGGAGACTTCAGAAGGCGAAGGACGTACAGACGCAACAAGGGAAAGAGATGCGCGAGTGAAGGAAATGCAGCAACGGAAAGGGAGCAAGGATGCGAGAGCAACGTGCCTGAGGAATTGAGAGCTGAGGGTAAAAGAGAAGGAGAAGAGTTCGCCGA
Organism: Actinernus sp. WN-2022; assembly: GCA_030867875.1. Lineage (NCBI taxonomy): Eukaryota > Metazoa > Cnidaria > Anthozoa > Actiniaria > Actinernidae > Actinernus > Actinernus sp. WN-2022. Next base: position 9,924,164 of record JAOWCC010001368.1, on the reverse strand, counting down.
TTCTATGACGACTGAAATCTGGAACAGGGCTGAGGAAAAGACTAAAATCCAGCCGGAAAACAGCTTGGCGATGACCACCTCCCTACCAGCACGTTGTGTTGGTGTCGAGGAAAGGTTGAGGAAGGATCGCAATATGATTTACGACATTGGTACTGTAAGTATGGCAGCGGAAAAATCAACGTTCATAGATATGAATGAAACTTCAAAAAAACTCGCAGAACTAACCAAAGATGAGACTGAGGCTGTAAGTCCGATGTCCAAGCACTACACTGAGGAACTTGCCGAGGAAAATGCAGAACAAAGCGATGATTCTGCATCAGAGATAACACCGGCTTACAGGCAGAAGAGCACTGGATTTGACGTCGCAAGTCTTCTGGCTCCTGATAGAGAACACTATGGGAGAAGATCTTCCACTTCACGCGATGTCTCTTCAGTGTATTCAAGTTTTCTGTCTCCTGGCCGAGAACAGAGAAGATCTTCTACTTCACACGATGTCTCTCCAGTGTATTCAAGTCTCCTGAGATCCGACAGGAGAGACGAGGAAACGTTTCCCTGCGCGACAAACACTGTGAACGGGATTCCTTCTCTCTTGTGCGAGCACTGCTACCCATTTCTTGGAGTGCTGGCTTCATCGCAGAGAGACATGAGGCATCTGTATCAAATCTCAGTTGGCACTAAAGTGTCTCTTCCTCCTTTAGCATATAGTTCGCACTGAAGGGATACAAACACGATTATCTTACCTGAACTGACCATGAGAAAAAATAGTGCAAAAGCATGCAACATGCATGAACTGAGGAGTTTTTTTATCTGTTTGCTTCTTTCATTTAGTACAAATACAATATAAGTGCTGCAATCAGTTTGCAGTACTAAAAGCTGTATTTTTGAAGTTGTACATTATCTTTTCAGTTCGACTGATTTTTAGTTTTATGTGTTCAAAGAATCTACTGTAAAACGTTTTGTACATACAAATGTGTGATTAAGACTTAGGAACTGAAGTCAGTCTACTAAATATCTAACCCATGACAATGTATTGTATTGTACAGTTAGTTTATCAAGATCGGGTTTCGAGGTAGTAGTTTAATTTCAATTAACAGTATTTTTTTTGTCTGTACCGTATGGAGTTTAAAATTTTGAATAGTCATTAAACTAGTTTGGGGGAAGAAATGTTTATGGTGGTTTATTGTGCCTTGCGAATGTAACCAGATCGGCGTTATCGCATTCCCAACATTTTTTCCCGAATTGTCTTCTGCCCAAGCAAAAGCAGCTACCCTACCGATATTTCAGTAGGACTTTTAAACGTTAAAACTCTCCCGGCCTGGTAAAACCCATTCCCTGCGCCCGATTGTCCGAAGCGAGGGTAACTTTATCCCTAGGATAGCGCTAAATTTGTACAGTTTACCCTCGGGTTAGCGATTTAACCCCGGGTAGCCGCGCCATTGCTTACCCTTGATTCGAACAATCTGGCTCTGCATGTGGTGTATTTAACTTTTACCAAATTCTGTCTGCTCAATATGCAACAATTCTACACCAATGACATACAAAATACCACCACAACCGATGTGGGACAATCTTAAAACCGATTTCTAATGGTTTAAAATAAAATTGGCAAAACTGAAAACACGTTGTGTCCAGTTTCTAAATCGTGCGAGAAAGATCAAGATCGAAACGAAATGTCAACGGCTTGCTAGCCAAATGATTTTTTAGTGAGTCCCTTTCACGTTCACGTGAAATTTCATTCATCCCTAACTACAGACAAAGGCAGAATGTTATATACCTTGTTCAATAAGTTTTAGCGTAACAAAAAAAGACGGTTCGCGAACACAACCTAAAAAGAAAACCACACGGTGTTTTGCATACATTGCTAGCTACAAGTTAATCAATGAGTACACAAATAGCAAGCAAACAGAACAGTTTCTCACGACTTTTAAACAAACCAAAAACAGCAACTTAGACACAAACACCGCTTCATTTAGCTGTCAAAACTATTTATAATTAATACACAGGCAAGTCTGCGTACTTACAAGCAAATACAGAAAATGCTTGAACTTTTGATCATTAAAATGTTTAAGAAAAATTCAGTTCAGTGTTACTGCGGGATTTTTCGGTTGGGTAAAACTTAGTTTTATTGCATTTTTGTGTGGCATTTGTCTTGATGGTTTCGTGTGTGCTTGAAAATTCTCGTTTGACAGGCTCGGGACGTCCTGTATACTGATGAACCGCCGCACAAGCACCGGAATCAATTGACTATAGATGCTGTATAGAACAAATTGACCCTCTGTTTTAACTGAGTCGGTAACATTTGAGAAACGAGGACGCCCTCGGCCTTTCTCGTCGCTCATCCTGTTTCTTTAATTTGTTACTCATATACCATTGTACTATGATTACACATGTTGTCGAAGTTCTGCTTTCAAAATAGTAAGGTTTACGCCGACACACACAAAGAACTATTGCGTGTAAAGAAAGTAAACGTCTTACAGCCTCGCCTATATCGAAAATTATTTGTCCCGATTTACTTTCGGACTTTTAAAAGCAAAACATGAATCTGACTTGCTTTAATATTGGGAGTTACGGTATAAATGTACTTTAATTTTAAGGCCATTGTTCGAAGACAAAACCCTACAACAAAATGTGCGACTGCACTTTCCCAGACACAATATAACGACGTTCAGTACTGTAGTTAGTCTATGGTGCTATTGTTAAGTTCCTTCTTCAGATAATTCCTGGCCAGTGTATAGTGGTAATTGTAGCTACTACACTTCTGAAGTCCATTAAAAAGCGACACAGAATATTGTTGATATTAGCAAGCCTATAATACCTTAAGTTTATCTAAATCGACGGAGACGCTTATCAATGGCAGATACCAAGAATCTTTAAATCTACACACTGAAATACATAAATAAATCTCAGGGCTCATTTTTAGGCGAGCACGGTGTCCGATCCGATCTTTAATAGTTTTAGTCATTGTAAATCTATTTATACTAACACAGATAAACAGCGTCTATAAAACATGTTATCTTAAAGTTTTGAGTCGTATAACGGTCTTATATAAAACACGAGTAATATTTTCTTAGATTATAAAGGGCATTCGATTTTAACTTAACTACCCATAATTTGTGGTTTTTATAATTTTTTATTTTCTTTCCATTTTCTCTGTATACAATATTTTGTACTGCATAAACTCTGCTGTTCTTTTACCAAATATTTCTCAACCATTTCTGAAAATCACTGTATAAAGCAAGATACTTTGGGCACCATAAAATAGATAAAAATCTATCTCCTTGTTAACAAAGCTTCATGTATGAACTCTGTAGTCTGCCCTTGTAAAGTTAACAACCTACAAACGAATATCAGTCTGAGAATTTGTCGGATGCACTTTAATGCTTTGAGCGAAAACAAAACAAAACAAATCCAGACGTAGATGGACTCTGAATCACTCTAAAGTAATCTGAATCCTTTCGGAACTCTCCCAGTGATATTGATAGAGTACATCTTATTGTTTGTTGCCATTTCCACACAATTCATCCTGGTTTTGCGGTTGGGACTATAAAAGTGCTTCAGCGAGTATGACACAAGGGCCTGCTTCCTTCTGTAGTAAGTTGTAAAACTTGTCCTGTATTCAGTTAAACTGTTTTTCAAGTGATGTCCGGTTCTTTGATCTCTTCTTTCAATATTCTCGTTGATTTTAAGGGGCAAGAACCTGATGAATTTGGAGTAGTTTTGATCAACTTCTAGTCACACTAAGATCTGTAGAGACTCTCCACTCATGCCTTTCACCAATGGATTTATACCGGTAGTAACATTACTAAAATAGTGTTCGATATATTATAGGAAAATCACATGCCTGACTTGGCGGCGGATAGCGACCATATTGGAAATCATAGGCGCAATACTCAAATCAAGAAATATTTTACTATTCACCTATTATATGATGTAAAATAGATTTAATGATAAAAAAAATTGGGCTTATAGCCGCCGCAACCGTGAATGCTGAATCCCAGAAAAACCGGTGTGTTTTCTTGATTTTACTGAAACGACATGGAAGTGAAGTTCTCAATGGATAACACCAGAAGTTCTTCTTTTAATTCTATCCCTTTTCAGTATTTTACGGAGCCTCTGGCACCCTGAAATTCTAAACGGATAACATCAGACGCTCATGTTTTTCTTGTCGCTCCCAGTCTCTCCTCTCTCTCGCCTTTTACTTGTTTGAGCCTCGATCTGGCACCCAGGGTAGTTTCCGAGACAAATAGCATATTTTACCGGTTCTTGGCTCTCATAAGTTCAACTAAACTTCAACCTAAGTTAGTCCAATACACGCGCAGTATAATCTTTAAAAGTATAGGAAACCTTATTGTTAACACAGAATACACGCCGTTAAACAAAGACTTCGGCCAGGAACTACTTTTAGCTTTTACTGAAAAAAAAAAACAATGTAAAAAATAATGTTATATTTGGACATCCGAATATTTCCTTATCATCATATATATTTCAAACATATAGAAAACCTTTTTATGCATTCTCTAGAGTAGTTATTCATTTATCTATATTGCAGCCTGTACTGGTCCAAGCATATTTGCTTCTGATACTATAGACCTTGGCATAAAATCTTAAATAATTTTAAATACAGTAGTTAAAACAATATGAGAACACTCTAAGAAGAATCTAAACCCGCATAAGCGTTACGAACACATTAACGAAACAGGGACGTGCCGGCTTAGTTGATCAATAGGCATTTCTGCTTCTAGTACTATAATTTATATTAGGCTTAAATGGCCAAGAATCTTAAATAGTTGTAGAGCTAGCATGAGAATAATCTAGACCAAACATTCTAATTCGTCATCGGAAATTGGTATTTTTAAGATTTTAAGGGCTATCTATAAATACCTGAAATCAGTATATCATAGCCCAAGGCCAAGGGTTGGGGGCGTTATAGTGGGGCAACTTTAGTCAGACATCAGCCCAAAAGAGCGCCACTATAACGCCTCCATATCAAACAATTGGTGTCGTTCGGAGTAATATTTGGGCCTGACTAGATGCTACTGAGGCATACGCTCATCCTTTTCAAATTTCGCTATCGATTATTTTAATCGCACTTCCTGTAACCTACGTTGTATCCGCCTCTCTTCTGCCGGCTCGCTACACTTCCTTAACGTGTTCTAGTATTCGAAGATCCGTCCTGCTTTCCAAATATGGATACATTGACCATATATGGAATATCACAGGGAGCTCTTGGGCTATGATATACTGATTTCAGGTATTTATAGCTTTTAAAATCTTAAAAATACTAATCTCCGGTGACCCGGTTGTGCAATTCTTGATACTCACATTTTAGAATGTTTGAGTTTACTTAATATTCTTGTCTAGAATATTCTCATGCTAGCTGTACAACTGTATACGATTCTTGGCCAAAGCCTAATATAACAATAATAGAATCAGAAATGCCGGTTGCTCAACTAAGTACATACCTGTTTCGTAATACTTTTTTAAATACTTATATGTACATATAGATAGACTGTTCAGGCTTTAAATTCTTTCGTAGAGTATTCTCATTTAAGTACTGTTAACTGAATGAATCGTAAAATGCCATATAATATCAATGAAAGCAACAAGTGTAAATATAGATGGTTGTTTCAGGTCCCGTTGGCATCCACAAGATCACTTCTTAAGAATATAGTCGAGACCGGTAACAAAACCTCACGTCTTCATAACTGCACATTAAATATATTGAATTTTGTGTAAAAATCACCACCACTTTGTCTTTATTCCATATATGGTCATGCTGTCTATACAACAAGTTTAAGCTATTCATAAACCCAGCTCAGTATTATCCACTCGAACTTTTAAACATTCACGTTGGCCGAGCAGAAGGCAATGCAAATAATTGTTTGCATCGGTAAACAAACTAATTACAAGCTTGACGTACAATCGATGATTTATATATTTTGCGACGTACACAATCGATAATTGATTTATGACTAGTTTGGGTAACTGTCATTTATGTTAATCAAAATCAAACAGGTAACCAGTTCCTACGTTTCAAGTCTCGATATTGTAAGCCTTATACTTCTAGCGATTTCTCTACGAGTTCTACATAGGGTCGCTAAGTATGTTATCACGATGCTGTTTTTATGCTATAATTAATAAGAATCCTAGAATTTATATACGAGAAGGAAAAGTTTAGAAAGTTGATGACGTCTTGGCTGAAATTGCTGGCTTTCACTTGACGTCATAGCCGCCATGTTGGTGCCCTTAAACAATAAATTCCTCGTTAGCTTCTTTTGTTGGGGCACCAACATGGCCGCCATGCCCTTTGAATCTCTGGGGATTGAGTGAAAACCAGCAATTGCTCGTGTCTTGACTCAGGAACATTTCCCTAAGAGGAATGTTTCTATTTCATGGCTAATTAATTTTCAAACATCATCATTAAACTGATTAATCAGCCTACAAACATCGAGGTCTTTTAAGAAAAGGCTTTCGAAATATTACCACTTGTGTTCCCTCCCCTATCAACTACAAACCAGCCCATATCAGGAGAAGTCGATTTACAAGCACTTGTGAAGTAAAGGCTCTCCAGCTCTTAAACCTATCAACTTAATCTGAAAGCTTATTTCGCAATTGTTATTTTGTTTTCACTACAAAACAGACTTAAATAAAGTCCCCTAAACGAAGAAACATGGCTTTTATAATGAACGTCTTTAACATTGTGGTGAGTCAGCTTATTCCAGATTGGGTTATTCTTAAAAACTGCACGTTTCCAGTGAAATTACGTTTCTGAGTCGCCGCATATCCCTGAAATAAAGAGCATAAAAATCGGGCCTGCAACGCAATCTTTTTGCTCGTCTTCTCTGAACTTCTTAGGAGGAACTAAGCAGAGGAGACGGTTAAAATTAAGGCTAAAGCCCCCCCCCCCCCCCCCCCCCCGGTTATAGGCGGTTGTAAGCCCCCGACCTAAACTCTTTAAAGTGACTGAAAACTAGTTATCATCGTCATGTTGCATGCTTCAACACAAGTAAATCGAAAACCTATCACAAACACTAACACATTATTTTGTAAGGATAGTGAGCTACTGCATTTCCAAATGTTTTTTCGTCTCAGTTATAAACCCTCCGGAGAAAAATCCCCTCCCAAAAACGAGTAATGCAGTACCGCTCGAGGCCTTGTATTCCCATTATATTGTAGCTCAATTTTTTTGTACTGCTCGTTCTAAAGGTTAGGGTATTTTGTATTGTTGGGTAAGCCAATGCTGTGGCTCGTTTCGAGCGGTACTGTCTGGCTCCCAAAAAAAGGCCTTGTATAAGCTCTTAGCTTATAAGCGAAATTTTACGGTATGTGATCAGGCTAAGAGTAGCCCAATCTTGGAAAACGCTGACTCACAGAATGAAGTCATTGATTACGTTGTACTGACGTCATTACGGTATAATCCTCTAATAAAAACGAAACGTATCCGGTTTACTTACTGCTTTACTTACTTTACTTTCTTACTTACTCTATTTCAAAATATAACTTCTTAACAATACGTTAGATTAACTGTTATTCTCTATCGCAATTTTGTTTCTAAACTACAGTAGCTAACAATTCTTAATTGATACTACTTTCTGCTCTAATGAAAACCTTTCTCTATCCTTATTTTTTTATTATTTCACGCCAAAACTGTACCCGTCATTCCTGAGTATTTCCTTCCCGCCATGCATGGCGAGCACCACTTTGGATAAATCAGGATTCGAGAATCTGACACGTTTACCAAAAATATCTTATCTCTCAAAGGAAAGTTGGAAAATCATGACGGGATTGTTAAACTACGGATATGACGTCACTTTAGGTCAAAATTCAACACGTTTGAGACTTAATATTCTGTTCATTTGATTAATGACTAATGAAATAATATTTCGAAGGTAGAGCAAGGCTTTAAAAGCCAGCTGCTTTATGGAATGGGCTCCTGATGGAATCGAAATTAATTGAAGGTATATTTGGATTATAGGAAACTGTAAGCATACGCGACGACTTTTCATGATCCTTAATGCTGAGGAGGTCAATAACAACATAATACGCTTATGACGTCGTCATTTTGAAGTCCACGTGACTTGTATCCAGGTCCTAGAAGAGGAAGAAGCGCTGTGCCATGGAGATAACCTTGGCTGGAGCACACGTTATGTGTTGCGTTTTTGTTGGATCTTTCTCATCCACAATGTGCACTTTATAGTTCTGAGGGTCAACTGTAGAAAACAACACCAAGTTTGAATGAATTTAAAGGAGCTGTGTCATGGTGCTGCGCATGTGTGGCATCAGTGTTCGCTTGGTGTATGTTACTGTTAGATGTAACACTTATGATAATAAAAGATGGCGGCTTGTGTTTTTACCCACAATCCTTCGCGCGTGAAAAACATCAAATTCGTTATAAAATCGCGGTAGCGAGGTTTTAAATCTTAAAATCAAGCCAGTGCAAGTGCTGTTGCCAATACACTGTCATCGGAGAGACTAGAGGATTTCTACGTGTTATTTTGACTGTGTTAGGTTCGCAAGGGATTGTGGTCATGTACAGCCGCCATCTTTCTCGTTGCTATGGATCGTGGAGCAAGTAGAAGTACAATGTTTGGATCCCTATCAATTGGGATACTTAAAGTTTACGCAGGGTTTTCAATAGAAGCCGGCAGCCGGCGAATCTCGCCGGGTATTTTACATGAAATCGCCGCCTACTTTGATTGAAAAATTCCCCAAAAATTAGATATTTGCGCCAATGGCGCTCGATGCTCGCCGCCTACTCTTCAAGTTTTGCCACTTACTTCAAATGTTATTGAAAACCCTGTTACGTAATGGGGCACTATCAATCGTTTTGAAATTTTAACTTTCTTTACTACAAAACTATAAAAATAACGGCCTCGGATAGAAGGAAATACCATGTAAATGACGTGATATGATTTCAGTCGATATAGGATGGCAAAGATTAAAGTGGATTTTAAAACGTTATTCTAGAAACTTGATTTCGGTTTCCAGTGAACCCATTACAAGTTGCTCTAAATTTCCTTAAAAGCAGCATTTTTCATCCAGTCGAATCTTTGCCACCTTCATCAACAACGTTTTATTCACACTCTGTAAACATACTAAATATTTTACAATGAATTAGAATTGACTACAAGAGTGTGTTGAGATAATCAAAATAATCTCACATTTTCTCCAGAATACCTGGAAAGCATACTCTGCTAATCTGAGTAGTTATTTTTGTCTTTCCTCGTGAGAAAGTTTATCATTTTGGGGTTGACAGTGTCCTCAGAGGAAGTCAAATTCTTTTTCACGATTCGAACCATGTAGCGCCGTGAGCCCCCTTTCGATTTTTTAAAATTTAATTGAGCACCCCTACCCCCATGGTATTCCAATAAACACACATATTCTAATAAACACCCCTGAATCTCATTATATAAACAATAGCTGTAGTTTGTCATGTTATATTTCTCACACCAAATAGAAACTTGTCTCATTACAGTTGTTTTTGGGAGAGCAGTATTGAGGTTAAAGTGCCTATAACCCTTTTGCAATTTTGATAGCTTATGAACCTCCGAAAGGTTTTGAGTACTTCTGTGAAGAAAGTTTTGGTTTACAGTGAATACTTTATGTTCTACGCTTGTTTGAAATCGTGTAAATGTGACCTTTTGTGACCTTTCCTGACCCATGACCGCGTAAGTAAAAGCCTGGGTCGAAACCTGTATGTACGTCACCTCATCAATGCATTATTCTCCATGGCGCCTTTCTATCACAACAACATCGATGCATAGAAAATATACACAGTTTGTGAGTTGTCAGTAAAGAAAAAAGTCATTTTAGTCAACATGTTAAGTATTTATTGAAATGATTGCGAAGCCGAATTAATTATATGACGTCAAGATGACGTAAATACAGGTATCGACCCAGGCTTTTGCTTACGCGGTCATGGATCAGGAAAGGTCACATTTACACGATTTCAAAGAAGCGTAGAACATAGAGTATTCACTCAAAACCAAAACTTTCTTCACAGAAGTACTCAAACCTCTTCGGAGGTTCGTGAGCAATAAAAATTCCAAAAGGGTTATACGGGCACTTTAAGGCTTTTCTGCAGCATCCTCCCTTGACCCTACTTTTCAAATCCTTGTGTTACCCCTGTTTCACTTTATGAAGCCATTATTTAACATATAAAGAAGCCTTAAATCCATGTTTTATACTATCATAAAACACGATGGGCATTTGAGAACATGAGAGAAATGTTAAAGCACAAGCCGAAGGCGCGTGCTTTCAACATTTCTCGAGTGTTCTTATAAAACATGGATTTAAGGCTTCTTTATAAAACATGTATAAAACATGTATAAAACATGGATTTAAGGCTTCTTTATATGTTTTATAATATAGATTTACACGCGCGATGAAAGGAAACCGCCAGTTGAAAACAATAAAACACGGCAAACCATGTTATATACTCTATTAAAACATGGCTTTTTAGCCAATCAGAGCGCGCGTACTATCGTATCTATATTATAAATGTTAATGTTAATCATTTCAACAGTTACTTTGAATGTTTTACTAACCTGTCAGTGTAGGAAGGTAATCATTCAGCACCATACTCTTTTTGCTCACTGAACGACACCTGATCAAGAATATCAAAAAAAACACTTTATGTCATGATTGCTTGATAGAATATTTAAAGTGCATATGAGGTTAACTTTTTTCTTCGTAATTTTACTTTTCGATATGTAAATCAAATGTCTGTAAACTTTAAAATTCTCCAAAAAAAAATTTAGTTGTGATTTTGGTGCGTCAAAACGGCTTACTCTTCATCAAAACATGGTCCGGAGACTGGGGTTGAGTTTATTGTGAAATCCATCTAGTGACGTCACGTTGGTTGCAAAGGTTAGTTTTGGCTTGCTGATTTCTATTCACAGGCGATTTTGCAAAGGAGACAATATATCAAGCGATCAGAGCGATTCAGAAATGAATCTTCGAATCGATTTCATTCTTTCCGCCACCTTGTTTTGGTTAAGATGCAACCAATGTGACGTCATTTTGGCCGCGCAATTTGAAGACATTCTTGGGAGCAAAGTAGCGTGAATTTCACGGCTTGTAAAATCATCATTTTTTTCTCCCGACTTTTCAAACTTTGGAAACATGTCTTTAAATTGCTAAATATTAGAAATATGCCAAAACATATTTCGCTTCATATGCTCTTTAACAAATAGAGAAGCCTTTGCGAGGTATTATCTAACAAATAGAAGATGGTTCTCCGTGTTCTATTTAAGGGTTAGAGACTGGCGTGCGTGTATTATTGACAAATACAGGCACGCGCTGACTGTACGATGAACTCAAAATAGTCAATACTGACAAATACAGGCACGCGCTGACTGTACGATGAACGAAAAATAATGAATACTTGAAAAGCTGTGGTTACACAAGCCGAACGCATGCAGCCTTTCAAGACCTCGAAAGTGCATTACATTTTTTATAGGACAGGAAACCCATCTTCTATACGTATAAGTAGAAAACGCTTCAGCGTGCTATGTTGAGTTATATAAGCACGAGGGAATTGTAAGACGAGAGAAGCGTTAGGAGTAGCACGACGCGAAGCTGAGCATCTCGTGGTGTACTTCTTTGTTCGTTTCACGTTGTGACGTCATCTGTGCATCTATAAGAGGATAGACGCACAAAAATAACATCTATTTCAAAAATGTATAGTAAAGTCATGATGTATCTCTTCATACCCTTTGACAGGAACGACGGCTTTCTCAATTCCATAGCTCTCGGCAACTTTGTTAGTCGCGCACATCTGAGAACGAAAGCGCAGAATGAGTCAAATAGAAAACATCATAGTAGAAAAGATCAAGGAAAGAAATGGGCATATTACAGACAAATATGGGCTAAATCAGTGTAACTGCATCCTCTTTAGCATAAACAGCAGAAGGTATAATTGTGGTAAAGAATAATTACCTGGCTGACAAATATCACCGAGTTTGTTCCGATCGCTTTACCGAACGCTCCGAACATTGGCCGAGGCCTGACTGGCTCTGGAGTCGGTATGGATGCATTCGGGTTGCCTGAAGGCGTATAAATTTACCCACATGAGTTGTATATTAATTTATTGAAACAAACTTATCTATAACTTAGTGTAACTTCTCTTCAGACAAATTCAGAAACAGAAAGTAATATGTTTTAGGACGCTTTCTTTGAGTAACACAGCACCACCTCCAGGCCTGTTATATAATGGCATCGCCTTTTGTAGGAATGCAAATTCTGATTGCACCATTATACTGTAACTCTATTGCTTTGTACTGCTAGTTCTAAAGGTTAGGGTGTTTTGTATTGTTGGGTAAGCCAATGCTGTGGCATGTTCGAGTGGTACTGTCTGACTCACTTCCAGACCTGTATTCTGACTGGGCCCATTATACTGTAGCTCTATTGCTTTGTACTGCTTGTTCTAAAGGTTAGGGTGTTTTGTATTGTTGGGTAAGCCAATACTGTGGCTTGTTTTGAGTGGTACTGTCTGGCTCACTTCCAGACCTGTATTCTGACTGGGCCCATTATACTGTAGCTCTATTGCTTTGTACTGCTCGTTCATTGGGTTAGGGTGTTTTATATTGTTGTATAAGCCAATACTGTGGCTTGTTTTGAGTGGTACTGTCTGGCTCACTTCCAGACCTGTATTCTGACTGGGCCCATTATACTGTAGCTCTATTGTTTTGTACTGCTCGTTCATTGGGTTAGGGTGTTTTATATTGTTGTATAAGCCAATACTGTGGCTTGTTTCGAGCGGTACTGTCTGGCTCTTTACTTTTGGGATATATTCCGGGTATTCCGAAAAAGGAATAGCAAACACAAAACATTAATTTCCAAAGGTCATACTAAAAGTAGCGACTACTTTCTACATTCCAAAGGACGAATATCTGCGGGATTTTGAAGTATTATTCCTTTAACATTAACGAGAAAGTATGACCATATAACACCTAAGCTGATCAATCTGCACTGGCTTCCTGTACGATTTCGCATTACTTTTAAAATGCTTCTGCTAGTTTATAAAGCACTGAACGGCTTTGCGCCTTGTTATATTAGTGAATTATTTAGGTATAGGATATCACCGCGTCTTCTTAGATCCACATCGCACAATTTGCTTGTTGAACCTACTGCAAAGCTTAAAACCTATGGAGATCGAGCCCTTTCGGTCGCGGGCCCTAAGCTCTGGAATAAGTTACCTCTGGATATTAGGCAGAGCATATCAGTTAATTTATTCAAATCTAAATTGAAGACTTACTTGTTCAAGGAAGCATATTAGTATCGACCATTAGTTATCTATCTATATGTAGATATATATTTGTATCGACTTTAATTTACTTGACATTAACTATTTTATTTAATATTCTAGGTTTTTTTAATATAGTAGTGTAAAGTGCTATGAACAATTCGTGAATATAGCGCTATATAAATGTTTTTATTATTATTATTATTATTATGATTTCGGAATAGCCGGTATAAGTCCAAACAAACGCGCCCTCGATCCTATTTTTTGCCATAAACTCCATTGCTTACCCATCTGTGCCCATGCGATCTGCCCTCCCTTGATGATCGTTTCCGGCTTGGAGCCGAAAAACGCAGGATGCCACAGAACAAGATCAGCTAATTTACCAACCTAACAAGGAAAAGACTTTCATTGGTCAAACCATAGTTAATAGAGTGGAATGGTTAGGAAACCCAGCGACCTTCTTTGTTATAGGTCTTTGTTAGCTTTTTTCAACCACCACCGTGCACAAAAGACAATAGAAACTCCAATGTGTTAATCATTCAGCCAATAGAAACGCGTGAGTTCAATCGTTCAGGGAACGCTAATGAACTATAACCGTGCACAATCTTTTGTCTTACCCCCTTCCAACCTAAATCGCAGCGCCTTTGTTAGCCCCTTTGAAGTTTGCCGGGTTTCCTAACCATTCCACTCTATTAACTATGGTCAAACACCGTAAATTAAAGAGAGTTAATGTTGGATTAAAGGTCGTTTCCTTGGGCAGAGGCATATAAACCGTTAATTGACACTTTGGAAAGGAGTAGGAGACTGGGACGAGTGTGATTACAACATGAATCCCAAAACAAGAAAGAGCACATCGAAATTAGGAAGTTTATCAAGTCGTTACATTGGATATTTACCATGTGGTGAGCTTTCAAAAATCGCAAAAATAAAAAGAGTCCCAAGTTCAAGTTCAAGTTTATTTCACACTATTTATAATATTTACAATAAGGAGAGTAGATAAAAATATATAAACAAAATAAGTACATGGAATAAATTAAAAGATTCAAGTGTACAGTGGTCAAAGTGGCCACTGCTTACATGCAAATAATAATTGAATAACTGAGCGTAATACATAGAATATATTAAATAAAGTATTGATCAGAGTAACAAGTTGAGCTTGAGAGGAACTACAATATGAGAAAACGAAAACGAATAATAATAAAAAAGAAATCAAGAGAAAAAAAGAAAAAGAAAGAAAGAGAGGTTAGAAGGAGAAATAGTTATTGTGAGAAGATTTATAAACAAAGTAAAATGGTGCTCTTAAATTTGACGCCTCCAATAGGCGTCCCTCCAATTCAGGAGACGGCTGAAATTCAGGCTACTTTCCAGATTGTGCTAGTAAAAATGGCAAAATTTACTCCAAAAAAGCTAAAAAGTTGCTCAAAAAAGCCCAAAAGTTGCTCAAACGTTGCCCAGCACAATCTGGAAAGGCCTACCCTCCATTCCATACATATATCTCTTATTTTTGTGACTTTTGAAAACTCACCACATGGTAAATACCCAATGAATCGACCCCAAACTTGATAAACTTACCAATAGCCCACTTCCTAGATATGCCTCACTTCCTACGTACAAAGGAATCAATACGAGGCTCCGTGTATAATGCTCAGTCGTTCGTGACACGACTACATCACTTCTGTAATTTGTCACGAACGACTGAGCATTATACACGGAGCCTCGTATTGATTCCTTTGTACGTAGGAAGTGAGGCATATCTCGGAAGTGGGCTATTCTGATTTGCACTTTCTTATTTTAGAGGTTCATATCTTAATCAGATTAATTTTCTACACTCGGTTCCAGTCCCCTACTCGTTTCCAAAGTGGCCAATAGACCCCACACAGCGGTCAAACGTCTGCGCATGCGTCAAAAGTCTTGCAACAACAACATATGCCAAAACAAATTCAAAGCGAGCCGGCGGCCGTCACTGTTCACACACCCGTTTTCAAACCTTGAGAACTTTTTTGGTAAATTATGAAAACAATTGGTAAACTCACAGTTTGAAGTTTGTTCAATTTCCCGTCGACTGTGACAATAAAAAGCTTAACTTTCACGTATTTTTCTTAACTTTTGGGGGTAGAAGTTCACTGTAATATGTTTTAAGGTAAATTTTGCGCGGGACATTCGCGCGGCCGCCCACCAGACTCACCGTAATACGCACGCGCAGACGTTTGACCGCTGTGTGAATAGACCCACATTCCAGAATTACCGCTGGATGCGATGACTACAGACGCATTTACTCATCGTCCGTCTCATTCTGATGTTAAATATTCATAAATACCAGCAAGAACGTGCAGAAGTTCAAACTACAACAATACATAGAGTTGTTAATAACCCATCTTACCACTGGTAATTATGAATATTTACATTAGAATGAAACTAACGTTGAGTAAATGCGTCTGCATCCAGCGGTAATTCTTGACCTTGCCTCCAAACACTTTTGAATAGAGGTAATCGGCTGATTCTGTTGTCACCCAATTCAGATCATGTGATGTAAACAAACATTACTCTGGAGAATTGACTCTTTGAAAATTAATTTTATTAAACTCTGAATTTCTAACGAGACCTGAAACAACCAAGGGGCTGATCAAAGCCAGGTCGCGGCTAATCCACAGATCGAATTGGAATTGAGCGTGTTGGTTTTTGCGGAGGGAGGAAAACCGGAGAACCCGGAGAAAAACCCTCGGAGCAAGGGCGAGATACCAACAAACTCAACTCACATATATGGCGCCGCGTCCGGGAATGAAACCTGGGCCACAGAGGTGAGAGGCTAAGCACTTAACCACTGCGTCACCCGGGCTCCCATTATTCAGATAGGCATGACTGCATTATGATTCGAATGAAAAAGGAATAATTCCCCAGAGTAGCATCTGTTTACATCACATGATCTGAATTGGGTGGCAACAGCGTTAGCCGATTACCTCTATGCACAAATAGTATGACAACCTTTTCGAAATAGCTTTATACTTACCTCCACGGAACCAATTACGTGGGACATGCCGTGTGCAAGGGCAGGATTGATGGTGTACTTGGCCACGTAACGACGAACACGAATGTTGTCATTATCACCCTAAATAAATGAGCAGAAATAGCGGTCATAGCAATGACAGGTACGTAGGGGTTTCCTTAAGCATTTCAGCTCATTTTCCATGTCTTTGTTTTCTGTTTTTAAAATCACTTGGAATGTCACGAGAACACTCAGCCTCCTCCACAAGCAGCGCTAGCTCTAGTTGATGGTTTTCGTGTGTTCTCTTATGATTACGGGTTTCCGGCTCGTGTACCGTATTTACTCGATTAGATGCTCCGACTTCTATTCAAAATTCGGCCTTGTCGGCCCGGCGTTTATTCGAGACCGGCGTTAATCCGAGACCCGGCGTCTAATCGAGTAAATACGGTAGTTGTGTATAAATGATGAAATCACTAGGACTAGAGCCGAAAGAGAGATCCTCCCCTCTCCCTTCTTGTCCCCAATCTCCCTCTTTTTCACTCTTCCCACAGAAATCCCGAGTTCGAAACGGAGAGATGACTGCGGAGAAGCCTCCTCCAGGAAAACCTGTAAATTACGAGTGATAAGTTATTATAATTTATTATAATTTACAACATTATGTCAACTGACCGTTTCTTCTGCAAGTCTTCCTCTGACCCTCTTCATCTTATCCGCTGTCTGCCATGTCCTGCATATTACCTCTCCAATACGACCCATAGCCTGTCGTGAATATATTAAAAGAGAAAAGATTTGACCGCCTCCCGGTTAGCTCAGTGGTTAAGCTCCGGTCTGTCGTGCGGCAGGTCGCGGGTTCAAACCCCGGCCGGACCAACACCCAGGGTAATAAAATAACTGAGTAGAAGGTGCTGCCTTTCTGAAACAATCTCGTTCTCGAACTGCAAATGGTTAGACCTTCGCGTCTTCTCTGATTAGGACGTAAAATCGTAGGTCCCACGTCGGCCTCAACTTTACCAATCTCACCAGACTGTCACGAGTTACCGACATTAAACAAGATTGCAAGTAGTTACATTATTTTTCTTAAACGAGTAGATTTTCGTTAAAGTGCCTATAGCCCTTAATTCTTGCAAGTTTTATAGCTATGAACCTTCGAAATATTTTGAATACTTCTGTGACTGAAGAAAGTTTACGCTTACAGAGCATACTCAATTTTCTATGCTTGTTTGAAATCGTGTAAATTTGACCTTTCCTGACACTTGACCGCGTACGTAAAAGCCTGGGTCGATTCCTGAGTTACACGTCATCACATTAAAGCATTATTCTCCATGACGCCTTTTTATCACAACAACATCGATTTATAGAGAATATACACTGTTTGCGAGTTGTTAGTAAAGAAAAAAGTCATTTTAGTCAACATTTTAAGTATTTCTTCAAATTATTGCAAAGTCAAATTAATTATATGACGTCTACTCAGGAATCGACCCAGGCTTTTACTTACGCGGTTATGGGTCAGGAAAGGTCAAACTTACACGATTTCAAAGAAACGCAGAAAAACGAACGTATTCACTGTAAACCAAAACTTTCTTCACAGAAGTACTCAAAACTTTTCGGAGGTTCATAGCTATAAAAATCGCAAGAAGGATTATAGGCACTTTACGGCAGACCTAAGAGACCTATCCCAAATAAATTCCCAAATAAATCATTCTTATTAAGCAAGTACGAGGTCAGTACGTAAGTTTCGGATCATAGCTCATGACATTACCTAGACATCAGTGATAATGGTTCATTTTTCTAATAAAATATATGACTATCAAATTTCGACTGGATAGATACAGGGGATATTTCACGTTGGTTCTTAGATATGTATTTTATCTGTATGTAGAAAACACGCCACTTAGCTGTGGCGGATCTGGGGGTAAAAAAAACATTTCTCTCAATCGAACCCCCATTTCTCTCCCTCCCTTTCATAAAGAAAATCAAAGAAGTTGCCATGATTGAATCCCTATCGAACTCTGACTCGTACCCAGTCTTTAAATATCGACTGGGTGCGAGCAGAGCCCAGCCCCCTTTCGAAACAATCGAGAATCCTGGATGTGTTCCAGCTTAGGTACTGGATACAACATAAAGTGGTTTAATTTTAGCAACTTTGTAACCAGAGACCTTTACGGGTTTAGTACTTCATGGTGGAACACATATAAACACCTTTACGCAACCAATCAAAGCTGGAATAGGCGCGTAAAGGTCCCTGGGAAAAACACTGCTGTCTATGTAACCGAACGTAGCTAACCAGAGAAAGCAACACCTGCTTTACCTGTGAGTCAGACGAGATGATACTGATGGCTCCCATGTCGTGTAGAATATCCTCTGCAGCGATGGTTTCTGCTCTGATACGTGATTCGGCAAAGGCCACGTCTTCCTTTAGATTCCTGAAAGAATAGCGTACGATACAAGTTATTTATGCGCATTTGATGATTTTTACAAGTAATTTGGGCAATATAAGTATCAATTATTAGATATTTATGTTACCCGATACGGTCATCAAAAGGGGAGTAAAACGTCACAACATCACGTCCAATTTTCGTGCGCAGTGAGGTTGCTAAGGCGCATGCGCATGACCATGTTCATTTTCCAGCCACTCTCGATACCAGACTTGGTTTCATCGAGCATGCGCAGTAAGAAATGAGAAGGGCTTGGGGTCAGGAATGTTTACAACATGTTTTATCGGTATTGGATTTTAGTTTAAGAAGGTGGAATGAAATATGACGAGGCAGAAATGTTCGATGAGCGATAGATCCGTTTCTTTCGTACGTGAACTCATTTTACTTTTACAAAGGGCTGTGTTGTCTACACGCCGTTCAAGTATTCTATATCCACTGCGCATTGTACGTAGTTTGCTTTATAATAAGCCAGTAAATTGTGCAGCCAAAACTACTACAAAGCCTACCGTTAATTATAAGAAAACAAGCACCAAACTAGTTAAGGTTATGCACGAACAATATGAAAAAGAATCTATAAACCGCAGTGTTCACATAACCAATCTCCTTACCAGATCCCGCGTTTCTTTTGGTCAGTTCCAGATCAGCGCTGACCGGAAATCGCGCGGGCTCTGGTAACAACATTGGGAAGTAATTTTCTTGTGCATGCTCTGGTGTTTGATCGCTGCTTCTCTATAATGACTTACTTGTCCAAGTGATGACACACCATCAGCATGTCCAGGTGTTCGTCTAAAGTGTTCACAGTGTAAGGCCTCGTAGGGTTGGTGGATGAGGGCAAGACATTCTCTTCACTGCACACACGGATAATGTCAGGTGCGTGGCCCCCTCCGGCTCCTTCGCTGTGATATGTGTGAATCGTACGGCCCTGTGGAATTAGAAAACAGAAAGAGAATAGTCCAATTCGTAGTTCGTGACCGCCATTCTGAAAGGCAACCAAGCCTCGAGGTGACATCGAGGATGGAGTTGAGACAGTTAGAGGTTTGTATCTAGTTAGCATGATAATCAAAATCTATCCATATTCATAGAAAGAGGGTTTGTATCAGTACAGGGTCAACTCCAGCCTCCATGCGAGGCTAAGGCTTGGTTACCTTTCAAGGAATACTAATTCGACTGAATTGAAATGTGAGGTCGAAACAGTCTTCAATAGAAAGAACATTGGATGGCACAAGTAATTACTCATACTCTAACCTGTCCTACAAAATATGGAAACAATAAATTATTGTAGACGAGGTTGGAAAAATATCGTGAGTTGCCAGTGGCGAGACAGTAACAGACGAAATTGTGATGGATCATTCATCAAGAAATTGCCGACTCTTATCGCTCCCCCGCTGCGTCTCTCGCGAAAGAGAGGGACGCAGTGATAAGAGTCAGCTGTCTCCTCGGGCTAAATTGATGTTTATGTTAAGTTTATGTTTAAGTGTATGTTTATGTCGCTCCTCTATGCCTCCAGGCTCTTTCACTGGACATTCTATGAAAAATGGCAAAATCTAATGTGAATTCGCAAGAACTGAAATCCTTAAAGTGGCATGAAATGAAAAATCGATCCCGTTTTTATTTTATTTTATTAAATTATATGCTTTCCTTAATCACTTTGTGCAATTAAAAATCAATTTGGAGAGCGCGAACCTATTTTCTTTTTCGTATCAGGCAAAATTGCCAAAATCAGTCGACATTTTTTATGCCGTTAAAGATGCTAATCACATGCGTGACGTCGCAAAATATGACCAACGGCAAAGCTTCTACTTGAAAAAATATGGCCAACGTCCAGGTTTCTCTAAGTAAGACATATTTAGAATGAAAATTGGGCAAAAATGCATTTATATTGTAGTATTTATGGCGACGAATATAAATGAGCAGACTAAGTGACGTCACGCATGTGATTATCACATCTTTAACGGCATAAAAATTGTCGCCTGATTTTAGCAATTTTACCTGACTTCGATACGAAAAAAAAATACGTGGGTGCTCTCTACATTGATTTTTAATTGTACAAAATGACCAAGGTAAGCATAGAATTTAATAAAATAAAATAAAAACGGGTTTTTCATTTCGTTGGCACTTTAAAGGGGCCCTGTCAATCGTATTGAACCTTCAAGTCTCTTTAAAACAAAACTACAAAAATAACACCCTGAGATATAAGAGAAATACCTTGTGAATGTCCTGATATGCTTTTCAATTTTTTCGATAGAGGATGGCAAGGATTAAAGTACATTACAAAAGCTTATTCTAGAAACGGTTGATTTCGGTTACAGTGAACTGATTTCAAGTTGCTGTAAATTTCTCATAAAAGCAGTATTTTTCATCCACTCGAATCTTTGCCATCCTTCATCAAAATTGTCTCAAATTTTATCCAGTATACTTGGAAAGAATACTCTGCTAATCTGAGTAGTTATTTTTATCATTCGTCATGAAAAAGTAATCATTTGGGGTCACGCTAGGCTCGGTTTCAGTAGCGTGCGTCGCATCCGAACTGAACCCAGGGTTCAGTTCGGATGCGGCGCAGGCTCGGTTTCAGCCATTGGGGTGTCGTTTCTCCAAAGCCTCACCGAAACCTCCACGGCTGGAAACCGAGCCTAGGGTCACGCCACCTCACCTTAAAAGCCTCGATAGTTTGCTCCACGCAGGAGGACTCGTTCAGAGTGTCGGTGTGAATGGTAATCTGCACGTCGTGCGCATCGGCAACCTTCAAGGCGCAGTCAATAGCTGCAGGGGTCGAGCCCCAGTCCTCGTGTAGCTTCAAGCTAAATAAATATTGAAAGAAGAAGAAAACCAAGGTAAAATCAGGAGTATATTACAGAGGAGTGTTCCTCTTCCCACATTATATTGTCACACAACACTGCAGACAGTAGAGTTATTTTTAGCATAGAGTTTCCCACGAGAAGAAACAAAGGCCGTCGCCTTTAACCAATCAGGATGCACTGAAAAATTGTAATTAACACGGTTCAAACTGCTAAAAAATACTAAAGCGCAAGAGAACAAAAGACAACGTAATCGCACACCAGAACTTCGCCGCTATAAATAGACACACCATCTACTGTGTTAGGGGCCAACACAAGGGCACAGGAACACTCCTGTGTAATATACTCCTGGTAAAATTCATTGATTCATTGATTTAGTCATTCAGTCATTCGTTCATTCATTCATTACCCAATTGCACCAGCATGAAGCTGTTCCACCAACTCGGTAGCAATCCCATCAGACCGGGACGTGTTTCCTTTACCTGAGGAAAATAATTCACTACGTGTGACGTCAAACTATTCACATTGATTAAAAAGTGTTTACAATGTTATAAAGGAATTATACAATTGCTGGCTTTCACTCAATCCCCTGAGATTCCAATGACAAAGGGCATGGCGGCCATGTTGGTGTACCTAACAAAAGAAGCTAACGAGGAATCTATTGTTAAAGGTACACCAACATGGCGGCCATGACGTCACGTGAAAGCCAGCAATATATACTCACTGATGCGCGCTCTGATTGGTCGAAAGCCACGACTTTGTGAGTGCAGATCACGCAAATGACGTCATATTTTACTAACACGCGTTCTGATTGGTTGACAACTTCATGCACAATATAAAATCCAAGCAGGTGATTGGCTAGTGCTTTATTGGTGACCATAGCACGCTGTGTGCTCAGTTGGAATATTAAAAGGTTAGCGATTTTATATTTGTGTTTTATTGACAAACGAGGCCCTGTCTGAATAATCCGTAATCCTGTGTAAATTTTGGAAATAATCCGTATCCTTATTTTGTAAACGCAAATATCCGTAAGTCATCGATGTGATAATAATCCTTAATCCAATCCAAATAATCCGTAATCCTTTTATTTAGTCGCCAATAATCCATATCCCTTCCCTGAAAACTCTAATAATCCATAATCATAAAGCCCTAACAGGGCCTCACAAACACAGGCACTTGCAAACGATGAACTCAAAATTTCTTCATACTGCATTCGGCCTTCGAATCATGCAGTATTCGTTATTTTTCGTTCATCATACAGTCAGCGAGTGGCTGTATTTGTCAATACAAACCGTACGCCAGTCTGTAACTCTTATATAAAGGAAATACAAAACGTATATTCGTGTTTCCAGCTCAAAGGGGATATGAATGAGTGCATGTTCATTACCTGTAAAACCAAAGTTGAGAGGGAAGGCATCTGTGCTCTGGATCATGGCCCTGTGGAAGTGTGAAATCAAGACTAGCTAAGCTCCTGTGTACATGAAGCGGATTGACTGGTCGATCCGATCGAAAACTCGAGCCGACTGAGATTTGCAAATCAACCTTTATATTCATCTACATGAAGCGGATTGAAATGTCGTCAATCTGATCGACTTCAAATCTTAAAGTGCAACTAACCCCTTTTGCAATGTTTATACATATGAATCTTTGAAAGGTTTTGAGTACTTCTGCGAAGAAATTTTTGGCTTACAGAGAATACTCTATATTCTAGGCTTGTTTGAAATGGTGAAAATTTGACCTTTCCTGACCCATAACCGCGTAAGAAAAAGCCTGGGTCGATTCTTGATCTTACGTCACCTCATTAATGCATTATTCTCCATGGCGCCTTTCCATCACAACAACATCGATATATAGAGAATATACACAGTCTGTGAGTTGTTAGTAAAGAAAACAGTTATTTTAGACAAAATGCTAAATATTTATTCAAATTATTGCGAAGTCGAATGAGTTGGATGACGTAAGATCAAGAATCGACCCAGGCTTTTTCTTACGCGGTCATGGGTAAGGAAAGGTCAAATTTTCACAATTTCAAACAAGCCTAGAACAAAGAGTATTCTCTGTAAGCCAAAACAAATTTCGCAGACGTACTCAAAACCTTTCAAAGATTCATATGTATAAAAAATGTAAAAGGGGTTAGTTGCACTTTAAGTCAATCCTAAAGTCGAGCCACTTGACTTGAGTTTGCGGTCAGATCATCTTGGAAATGTTTGAGGGTTTTTCTCCGGGTTCTCCGGTTTTCCTCCCTCCGCAAAAACCAACACGCTAAATTCCAATTCGATCTGTGGATTAGCCGGGACCTGGCTTTGATCAGCCCCCATGGTTGTTTCAGGTCTCGTTAGAAATTCAGAGTTTGAGCAGCTTCATGTACACACGTCAAGCGGATTGAGTTTTCGATCGAAACGACCACTCAATCCGCTTCATGTAAACAGGAGCTAAGAGATCAATCAAAATACAGGAAAGTTGATCTCTTATTGGAGAGTTAATTTTCTTTTTCTAATTTTACTCAGGCTCGCCAATTATTGCCTTATGAATGACTTGAAGATTAAGTACCTATTGACTGAGTGGGAGAGGCCTTTTGCAGGAAACAGTCACGTGCTGATATAATAATTTTATAATAATAGTTAACGAATGAATTGAGCTCATGATCCCCATGGGAAAGGCGTTGCCATGGATGCTGGATGGCAAGGTATCTTTAAAAATGCTGTTTTAGAAAGATCGACAATCGATTGGAGGTGGAAAATAGCATTTACAAACAGGTTTTGCTAATAACACTACCGATCTTGTACAAGTACCTTTATATATGAATTAAGGTTTTTTTGCCCTCCAGTACAACCACGTGATTGAATTCCTGCAAAAGGCCCACTTTGACGATGTTGCGCGCGCAGCTAGAACAATGGCTATCTGTTTCAGATAACAAAAGGCTGGTGAACCAAAACGAGTCTTTGCAGCTCGCGTTTATTGTTCTACTGATGCGTGCGCAACATCGTCAAAATGGCCAATTGGCTCGAGGTCATGACGTACTGACCGAGCGCAAACAAATTGTTTTCCCGTTCGGCCCGATCAAACTCAGTCAATAGTTGTTTTTATCATGACCACTTAGTTTGTTTTGATAATTGAAAATAACAAGCAAAAAACTGCGCAGGACTGGACGTTTTTTTTCCGGCCCGCCACGTCAAACACGTACGGCCCCCATCACGTGACTTTTGTATAGTGTTTTAAAAGGAAAACGCGCGCGGGGCCGTATGGGTAATATGATAAACTGATATGCTGACTTTCAAAGTGCACCTAATCCTTCTTGAAATGTTTATACCTATGAATCTCCGAAAAGTTTGGAGTACTTCTGTGAAAACGTTTTGGTTTACAGAGAATACTCTATGTTCTACGCTTGTTTGAAATCGTGAAAATTTGACCTTTCCTGACCCATTATCGCGTAAGTAAAGCCTGGGTCGATTCCTGGGTAGACGTCATCTCAGTAATCAGTAGCCCATAACTAGGAGCGTCCTTCCCGCATACTAGGCCCATGTCACTGCGTCTTCACAAGTTAGGTTATTTTTAGAACGGTTTCCTGCTATTCTTAGGTTGCAATCATTCCTAAGGGAATAAAATCACAAAAGCGTAGCAGCCATGTTGTTGTTATAACAAAGTAGCTAATGAGGCATCTTTTGTTCCGTCACAGTGCAATCCACTAATTGGCGGGTAAAATAATCTAAAAATAGCCTAACTTGTGAAAACGCTGTGACAACTATATAGGAGACATGGACGCTGCTAGGTATGGCTCCTGCATTAATGCATTATTCTCCATGGCGCCTTTCTATCGCAACAACATCGATGCATAGAAAATATACACAGTTTGTGAGTTGTTAGTAAAGAAAAAAGTCATTGTAGTCAACATATGAAGTATTTCTTCAAATTATTGAAAACTCGAATTAATTTGATGACGTCTGCCCAGGAATCGACTTAGGCTTTTACTTACGCGGTCATTTATCAGGAAGGTCAAATTTTCAAGATTTTAAACAAGCGTAGAACATAGAGTATTCTCTGTAAACCAAAACTTTCTTCACAGAAGTACTCAAAACTTTTCGGTTGTTCGTTCATAAGTATAAAAATTGCAAGAAGGGTTAGGTGCACTTTAGAATCATATTACTTTATTTTCATATCATCCAGGCATGAACAAATCACGATTTCCTCTACATACTTGATGTGATAGGGTCCAGGAGTACAAGTAGTTGCGTTCGTCCCTGTAGCCGGTCCTAATTTAGAAATTAATTTAAGTGTTAATGTTCATCACCAGAATAAACAAAGGGGGTCGTATCTATAAAACGTTTTGACCAATCAACTTTTAAACCTCAATTTTAACCAAATTCTAAAAAAGTGGGAAAAGATATACATTCAGGTGGATTTCACCGCGTAAACAGTTGCGAAAGTGCTCGTGATAGCTGCGGAAAGTTAGCTTGACGTACGTTTGTTTTTGCGCACGTAAAAACGCGACAGTGGAAATCCACCTTTACGCCTTTTGTCTATGACGCAGTGCTTTCCTATTTCAAGTCGTTGTGGAATGGCTCTATAAGTGCCGCCTATAAGCCCTGGCCAGAAATCATTGATTTGGGTGTTTTAAATATTGATCAATCATTTTGGGCGATTTATGGTCGTAGTATTGCTATAAAAAGCATTACAAATCCTTGAAGTGACGTCATTTAAGGGACGTTATGCCAATGAGTTGAAAATGAATTGAGTAATAACATTGAATTTCTTCATTTATACAGTTGTTTTTCAGGTGTCAGACATTCGACACTTACGATCTTAGAGAACGGTCTTTTAATAAGTGGACATAAAAACAGAGCGAAAGAAACTATAGTCAGGTTATCCCTTAAATAACGTGATTGAAATTTGATTCGCTAATAAACGAAATTGGCAGACTATAATTATTATATTTCCTATGTCGGTGATTTTGTTTCCCAGTTTGACTTTTAAATCACAGATAACTGGCTGGGTTAATGCTTTAATACCTCCCAGTTAACTCATTGGTTAAGCTCCAGTCCCTCCCAGTTAACTCATTGGTTAAGCTCCAGTCCCTCCCAGTTAACTCATTGGTTAAGCTCCAGTCCCTCCCGGTTAGCTCAGTAGTTAAGCTCCAGTCCCTCCCGGTTAGCTCAGTGGTTAAGCGCCGATCTGTCGTGCGCCGGTAGGTCGTCGAGGGTTCAAAACCCCAGCCGTTACTTCAAATAACTGAGTAGAAGGTGCTGTCTTTACCCAATCTCGAACAGTAAATGGGTAGACTTTCACGTCTTCTTGGATAAGGACGTAAAATCGTAGGACTTAGTAAACAGAAGTCATGTGAAAAACTACTGAGCTTCGTGTTAGCGGTAAACGTGTTACTCTTTATAAGTACTGTAAAGTACTTTACTTTACTTTATTCATCTTTATTCAAAATTATTCCATTAATAACTGAATTCTAAGATGACTTGAAACGATTCTGAACAACTGGAGCAAAAATAATCAATTCCCCTAAGACTTGAAATGGGAAACCATTTCCCAAATCCCATTCAAATGGTGTCACGTTCAATTCGTGAGTGCGGCTATGAATAATATTTTGATAGCTATACAGAACTAAAAATAGCAAAGCCGACACAACGTAAATTTTAGAGGTTTATAACGATATTTCGGCTGGCCAAACCAGCCTTCTTCAGGTAATATGAAGAAATGTTATTACATTGGCGAACGTGACTAACTAGAAATATGGGTTACGAAATACAGGAAATAGATGACAAATGATTGACACTATAAATATAGAAATAACAAGATAATGAGGTTATATATATACCAGCTAGTATGACTCGTCACGGATGTTGAGACCATAAGGTACGAGTGTTCTAGCTTGTGTAATGAGAGTAGCTTCTCTGGCCTTACGAATTGAATCTCTATTAGAGAACATTTTTTCGATGGGGATTAGTTGCATGTCATTAGCAGTGTGATTAGGTGTCGAGAGAAAATGTTCAGCAGCTGTAGTAGGTTTAGATATGTTATTAGACTTGTCTACGGTCCGTCGATGTTCGTTAAATCTGTCTTTCAGACGTCGTTTTGTCTCACCTATGTATTGTAAATTGCAGCGGTTGCATTGAATCATGTAGATTAGATTTTTTGTGTTACACGTCAAATTAGTTCTGATAGAGCGTCTTTCACCGGTAGAGAAGAAAGTATAAGTGGTTTGTCCGTCACAGATGTAGGGGCAAGTAGAACAGTTCTTTCCACAGCGGAAAGAGCCAGGTGGGAGCTGAGGATCAGTCGAGTTAGAAGGGAGTTTAGCTTTAACTAGTAAATCACGGAGGTTAGAGGTGCGTCTGAAGGCTACAAGTGGCAAGTGTTGAAAGACTTTCTTGCAGCGGACAGAGGAGTGTAGCAGGCTGTAGTTCTTCTTAATTATTTCAGAAATATGAGGGAGTGATGGGTTATAAGTAATAACAAAAGGTATACGGTTAGAATTGTGTGTGTCTTTGGTTTGTAGAGCAAAAGCGTGAGGGATGTCGGCAGCGCGTTGTATTTGTCTAGCAAGAAAGGAACGGTTATAGCCTCGTTTAATGAGGTATGTGATAAGCTCAGCAGTGCGGTGCTTAAAAGCTTCGTCAGTAGAACAGATACGTCGTAAACGGAGGGCTAAGCTAAAAGGGATGGCTTTTTTGGTATGTTGTGGATGGCAAGATGAATAAAGTAGATGCTGGTGCTTATCTGTGGGTTTAGAATAGAGATCAGTCTCGATATTACCATTGTTTAAAGAAACATTAACATCAAGGAAAGGTACGTTAGTAGAAGAGTGTGAGCTGGTGAATTTGATGGTAGGGTGAATGTCATTAAGATAATCGATGAATATTTTTAGGTTGTCTGGACCTTCGGTCCAGATCATAAAAATATCATCGATATATCGAAGCCAAGTATGTGGTTGAGATGGAGCGTTTACCAGGGCGTTGGCTTCGAAAAAACCAAGAAACAGATTGGCAAAAGTAGGGGCTATACAGAACGAATTGAAACAGAAAGGTGCACAGTCCCTTTCTTTCGCGACTCTCCCCAACCCCCTTTCCTCTGGCTGCGTACTCTCCCCATTCCCTTTTTCTGGCCGCGTACTCTCCCCAGACCCCTTTTGCATGGCCGCGTACACTCCCCAACCTCCTTTCCACTGGCCGCGTACTCTCCCAAATCCCTTTTTCTGGCCGCGTACTCTCCCCAGACCCCTTTAGTGTGGCCGCGTACACTCCCCAACCCCCTTTTCTCTGGCTGCGTGGCCTCTCACTATTATTGTTTACCGTGCTCGTCGAGGGACTGTTTTACAGTCTATTGGCTCACCTGTACCACCCCCAACCATGGTAGTTAGTCCCGATGCGATGGCTTCCTCGGCTAATTGAGGGCAGATGAAATGAATATGCGCATCGAAGCCGCCAGCCGTCAAAATCATACCCTCTCCAGCTATGGCTTCTGTCCCTACTCCTACAGTCATACCCTGTGACAAAGATCATAGTAACACATTTAATAGGTATACGCGCGTAGCTGTTTGGCCGAATTGCTGGAATTGCTTAGGTGGCCCAGCGCCGGTCATGAATGCGGGAGGTCCTGGGTTCGAATCCGCTCCGGCCGCGTCCTTGGGCAGCGACGTAAAAGCCGTTGGCCTTGTCTCCCAACACTTTCTCTTCATAAATTGGGATGTTAAAGAACCTGTTGTGCTATTCGTGAATATAAGGCGATTGTTACCCCGTACAACAGCCTGGTCTCCTTTCAAGTACCACCAACCAAGTCCTTAGGTAAGACGTTACATATAAAGCACATGCTTTAGAATTAATCTCGGTCTATCAGTTGATTTAAACTGAACTTGACTAATAACATTCCTATTTTCCTTTTCCGTTTTTCATATGCGCTGCTTCATGCGCTTCGATGTTTCCGGTTTCTCCGGTTTGTTCGGCACTTCGTCACACTGCCTTGACTGGGGTACGAACCAGAGTGTTCGGCGAGAAAGGCGGGTGCGATAACACTACGACACCACGGCTCTCAAGGTGTTTGTATCGGTCGTGAAGGTTTTTCAGAAGCAAAGTTATGTAACCTAACAATTATATTCCATATTGTCGAGAAAAAATGTGAAAGACTGGCGTGACCAAATCGAACATCACGCCACCTTCAGTCACGCTCTGGTCACGTGCGCTAGTGAGCAATAATGCACTGTTACGTACCTTCTGATGTCATAGTTTTGTCATGTGACCCAAAATCAACCAATGAAAGCGTGCGTTATGTCTGGAATATCACAGCTATATAACAATGTCAAATGTTGACAATCCTACCTGTGTTACTCCCTCCATAACATCTGGATTGCCAGCTTTTCCAATACCAACAATACGTCCACCCTGGAAACACACAAGGCTGATTAGTTTTCTACTTTATGAAACTCGTCGTTAATAATTCGCGACGAAATAAACTACTAATTTACATAAAAATATTTGCTTCGATTTTTCGGCTAAAATAACTGACAAATATGCTACTATACATTTTATTAACAGTACAATAACTGATGTCCATGCATATCCCCAAGTTCTTCATTTTTCGTACCTTTATTCCTACGTCAGCCTTGATTATCCCAGTGACAGCGTCCACGATAAGCGCATTGGTTATAACGGTATCCAAGGCAACCTCGCTAGAAACCAGCGCAGCCTGCCCCATGCCCTCTCGGAGAACCTAGAGAGGAAATCAAGTGAAACACGAACGTCACCGGCGAATCTTGTTTACGTTTTTTCCCTTTTTCTTTCTTTTTAACAAATGTTCCCGCTGCTTGCCACAATGCAACACCATGACGGCTTTTGTTATATAATTATCCTCCGCAGCCATCTCTAAGGGACCGGTCATTATTTAAGGGGAGTACCGGGTTGGATAAAAACATTCTTTTTTCAGATTTTTTTTCGAACCCCGTCGGATATTTTTCCAAAAAAATTCAAACCCCGTATGAGTTTTGACCTGAATTTTTCATATCCCGTTACATAGTTGATTAAAAATCCCATACCCGTAGGTTTTCCTGAAAAAAAATTCATACCCCGTACGATTTTTATCCAACCCGGTACTCCCCTTAAATAATGACCGGTCCCTAAGTATCGGAAAAACCGCGAAAAAAATCGTGAATTGGGTTACCTGCGACTCTCGGCTCCAATCTCCCTCTCTTTTCTTCACCTGCCACAGGGAGCCCATAATCTGATTTCTTCGAAAATTAGAGATGCCTGCGGAGGAGGCTATAATTCTGCCAAGAACGCACGAAATATGCGACTGTATTTCGGATAGTTACGTTAAAATTGCTTCCCGTCACCGTATATGATAAACCATCACCGTACATGGTAAATCCTACTTCTCGAGCGCGCGCGCAAGGGTTTTGGTTATTATGGCAAGAAAATTTCGTTAGTTAGCTGTACTCGTCATCCGTACTTTAAAGGCTCGCCAAAATACGGTACGCATGACTCGTAAAGATACACATGATTAAAGGCGCTGTGTCACGGTACTGCGCATGTCACAGTCTCCAGACATTGAATTGACAGCTGTATTGTGTAACATCCCATGAGAATCAATCAAAATAAATTGCCGGAAACGCAACACTGTCGGCCACACTGCCGTGATTCACAGATTGTAGTTTTACACAGTATATGGCGAGATTTACAAGGATTTTATTCTTCCTACATCCAAGATAAACAGCATTGAGTAAATAATGGTATCTATATTTCATTACTTGCTTGTATTTGTTGCTGTTCCAGTCGTAAACGGTCCGAATTTGACCAAGTGAAACGAGCTGCTCGCGTCCGTAGATATATATTTCTTCGTTATGCACTTTTGACATGACATAATTCTTCAAATGGCACCATTGTTTTATTTCTACATGTTTAATAATACAGTTCTCTGCTGTAAAAAAATAGAACATTCTATGGAAGATTTCTTTTCCTAAAGTTTGGAAACGCAACACATGCATTTGACGCTGGAAAGTTCAGTACTCGCGGAAGTACGCAAGGTTTATATAATTACTAGTGGCAGTTTACTAGTTTGCACTATCGGCTGTTATGGACTGGAAACTTACTTTCACAGCTTAATATGTATGTCGATTGGTCAGAAGGATATCTTGTTTAAGATGCTACAGTCCTTTCGGCATCAGGAAATTCTTAAACAGGAGTTTTCGTACAGTATTTCAAGCTATGCTGTAGCGCTGTAGTTAAGTCACAAATGTCCGTGAAACCAATACCGCGTTTTCGAGCGTTCATTATTATCAGTTTGCTCTATGGGTTCTCATGTATTCAATAATTACTTCTGGAGCTTCATATCTATGTCAATTGGTCACAATGATTTCCTCTTTCAGTTTTCCCCGTTAGTTTGGACATTAGGGATTTATTCTTGGAGATTTCGTACAGTTTAGCGACCGTGTGTCGAAAGTAGAAAAGTTCGCTTGTCACGAAAGTGCGAATACTGACAAGCGGTTTCATAGCAGTTCGATGTTTGCACTCTCACGTAGTCGATAATATAAACTACTATAGCTTCATCTGTACGTCGATTGCTCACAAGGCTATCGTATTTGAGTTCATAATGTTGTTTTGCCTGCAAAGAAAGGTTTTATCTAACTTTTCGTACAGTCTTTGCACTCCGGTCGGTTCATATAATTTCAGCCTCGATCGGTTCTAAGCCGTAGATATATGTTTCTTCGTATCGCTGTTGAAAACTGCCATATCATTTATAGTATGACTTGAAAAGTTTCCATGTGTTTCGTGAACTCTACTAGACATCCAAACCCTCTTCGCTTCTGGTTGGAATGCCAAAAAGCTTCCAATTTCTTGCGTTTTTCGGCTGCTGTATTCAGAGTACTCAGTACATGGCGGTCTTCCCCGCCCGTAAGCATCACTTTGTTTTTTTTGTTTTAGTTGTGTTGCACTCTGCAACGACTAATTTTGAATAAACAAATAATTAACTTATTTATAAGCACATCTTACATTTCCATAAATGACCAAAGGAGGCAAGGATGAGTTCAAAAAGAACAGATGGAAGTCAATTTAAAAATCGGTATTTCACCGCTCTGAGAATTTCGTTCCGGGCTAGAACATAATTCAAAAATCATCAGATTTTCAGACATTCGCAGTACCGTGACACAGCGCCTTTAAGGTGATGTTACACGCAATGATTCTCAAAGACGATTTTTCGTGCAACATTGTTGCGCGAAAAGTCAACATAGTGTAACATGGCGCGCTGGACGATTTTTAACGCAATCTTCGTTGCGGCAACATGTTGCGCAAGTTTTTGAATTACCTTCAAAAACTTGCAACGTGTTGCGCGAGTTTTGTTTCGTGTAACACCCTCGCCGTTGACTTTTCGCGCAACGTCATCCCAGAAACCTGTTCGCTACGCCCACGGAAACGAGGCTACGTCAACAAAGAAAGTCTCCACTCGTCAGCCATGTTTCTAAACAAGGGTGTCGGAGTAGGAGCCTAGGTACTAACTAGATGTTGCGCTAAAAATCGTCTCGTGTAACATCACCTTTAGTCGACCAATAACCTCTACGTACTTACTTTTCCTCCTCCGAACTTGAGCTCGTCTCCATACACTGTGAAATCCTTTGTGACCTCGATAAGTAGGCTGCTATCTCCAAGCCATAACTAGAATAGGAAACACAGCGACCTGATGGGTAACTCGCAGATTTTGAAAGGTAGCATACATACGTGGTTCATCACAGGCTAACCATCCTCTCATTTTGTGTATTTTTCACTGATGTTAATCCATTATTTCTTAGCAAATTGTGAAATAAAATACCTTTTGACTTGATTCTGCAGTGTATGTGTTGATTTAGCACGTGTATGTTTATGTAGTTAGCGAGATGAGCCACAGGAAGCCCGAGCTGTATTACGAGCGCGCGCTAAATCAACACATACACAGCAGAATCAAGTCAAAAGGTATTTTATTTCAATTTGCTAAGAAATATTGGATTAACATCAGTGAAAATACACAAAATGAGAGGATGGTAAGCCTGTGGGTTCATCAAGGAATTGTCTTTAAAGATGGTTAATGTGATATATCTTTAGGTGTTCCACAACTCAGTTCTCGGACCCTTACTTTTTTTTATCAGTAACCGTGCTGTAGTCATTTTGTTCCACTCGTACCAAATTTGCTCTATTTCTGCTACTGCTGCTGCTACAACTAAGTACTACTAAACTTTATTAAACACAGAGAACGATAGAGAACGCTTTGCTAGCTGATTGTTTGTACTAAAAAGCACAATGTTAGTTTCGGTACAATAAACGATCGAGTCATTATTTCGAAACCAATAATTAGATATAATCAGGTTTGCTTTCCAAAATTAATTCAGTTGTTTGTACGCCCTAATTTATAAAGAAAATGTTATCAGAATATAATACGACTTTGCAATGTTGTATGCTATGTGGAAGGTCACTGTACAAAATGCCGTGACATTGAAATGGTTTTCTGATTGTTTTTGTCCTTCTGAACCAATCAAATTATGGAGTTATGGTACGGCGCGGTTATAGTACGGTTACGGTAAGGCTACGGACATGCCGTATTTTGTCCCACTTATACGAAATCTGCACTAGTAGCAGTAGTAGAAGCAGCAGTAGCAATAACAGCAGCAGCAGTAATAACAGTAGTAGTAGCAGCAGCAGAATCAGGAGCAGCAGCAGTAGCAGCAGCAATAGCAGCAGTAGCAGCAGCAATAGCAGCAGTAATAACAGTAGTAGTAGTAGTCGTAGTAGTCGTAGTAATAGTAGTAGCATCAGTAGCAGTAATACTGTCAACTCTCTCTTAAGCGACCACCCTTGGTACACGGACAAAGTGGTCGCTTATGGGAGGTGGTCGCTTAGGGGAAGTGGTCGCAGGAGAGAGTTGACTGTATCATGATTAAACTGTATATCTTTGTTAACAACAGTAATCATTATTATTATAGAAGCATTACCTTGTCGCCAACTGTCGGGCCAAACGTGCGGGCGTACAGCTGGCGTGATATGGTCACGTGACTGAGGTAGTGCTCTCCCTCAGCCTGACTTCTCTTGATGGGAGGCACGGCACACTAAGATAAGAAGTCCATCATCACTAGATCAACAACTCAATCATACATCGCTTCCAATGAACAGGAAAGACGCAAAAATTCGAGAGAGAAAAATGCAACTGGAATGCTAAATGAATCATGACCGTTTCAAGTTTTAAGTCTTTTGTACGATTCGGAGCCGGGCAACTTTTAAAATCAATTCGGGTTTCCAGTAGAAGAATAGAGGAGAGTATGACAAGTGAATTACTTCAGCAAGTAATAGATACAGAATGCAAGAGGTTTATCAATGACGGGAAACATAGTAAACGTATAGATAGATAGATATGTGTTTATTAGGCTGGCACTATATACAAACTTGTACATAAGTCTCAGACCTGCTGAGAAAGCTAACAAACGTAAAGTACAGGTATAGAAGTATCTGTGTTCAATGTACTTGTTTCAGCTATTATTTGTGCGTTTTTTGAAGCAGTCATGTATATATTTACAAACTTCTTTTTGTAATTTTAAAGGCGGATCTATTAATAAATTAAAAACTACCTTTTCATCTTGATCTTTTGGTTTCTGTAAATTTAATTTTCTAGATTTTCTAGACAAAATGTAATTCGTCTTCTACTTCTTGTTTATCACATTTTGGGCAGATTCGTTCTTCTGACTTTAGGTAGGGCCTAGAATATCGACGTATATACACCGAGCCCTCCCCCCTCCCCCCCCCCCCCCCCCTCCTCAGTACGTGCAATAAAGATATGCGCTTAAATAGTCATGAATTTACCGTTACTGATTTATTCTACTATGTACCTCTTCTTCGTGCAGGAATTCCCGTGCCCGGACTTTCTTCATAACGGCTGATAATGCTTCTTTGGTAACTTTCCCATCAGCCAGACCATTGCCACCCCTGATCGCCCTATAAGAAGAGTCGTCCGTTATGATCGAATCCCAAATGGCCGCGGATAATAGACCCTTTCAGCTTGCCCCATTTCAGACCACGTGACGTTTCCCTTGAGTAATGCGCTTTTGTTTTTCTGTATCCCAAGAGGAAATGTACCAATTTCTATAATTGGAAAACAAAGCACTGAATCCTCTGGAGAACTATCACATGGTCTGCAATGGGGCAACAAACAAGCAAGCCGCTGAAAGGGTCTATTGACCAATTTAGCTTGTACATTTGTTGTCGCAATTCAAGTCACCTGACTATTCCCTTGAGTACTGTTTCTTTGTTTTTTTCTGTGGTATAGTCTGAGTATTTGAATCTTATCTTTCCAGCAAAACTTATTGTTCGCAGAAAACATTAAAGGGGCTGTGTCACGGTAATAGACTTTACATTCGCGTTCCGGGCCGGAAACAACTATTTCCACCGATTTTGATATGAACTAACGAACCTCTCGGCCATGTGGGATGCTTAAAATCAAAGGAAATATGCAAAAATGACTAACAAACAGTGTATGTAAACAGTCTCCAGGGAAAATATTGAAAATCCTTTCCAACAAGCATTTAGGGAGGGAAGTTTGACTGTTTGTATCCAATTAACAGCCACCAACCGAGCGATTGCTCGATACATGCGCAGTACCATGACATAGCCCCTTTAAGGTACTCGCTAAATAGGCCCTTTGCAGCTAACACATCACGTGGTTGTACTGGAGAGCAAAAATATCTGACTTCATTTATTTAAATGCATTGTACAAGATCGGTATTGCTATTAACAAAACCTATTTGTAAATGCTATGTTCTACCTCCAATCGATTGTCGATCTTTTAAAGATAGCTTGCTCTCCAGCATCCATGGCAACGTCTTTCCCATGGGGATCACGAGCTCAATTCATTCGTTAATAAAGTATTATATCAGCACGTGACTGTTAGCTGCAAAGGGCTTATTTTGAAATTTCCGCCATTTTTGTATACGCTGCAGTCGTCCCTAGTCTACGCGCGTCACGTTATTCAGTAAAGGGGTCTGAGTACGAGTCCGTGCCATTTAAAGTCAGTAACCAATAACAACGCAACAGGCCCCTAACCCCATTTTAGTTTTATTTATTTTCAAAGGCTATATGAAAACTGAAGACGAATAAAAAACAAAAAAATTACATCGGTGCAACCCCCGATTTTTAAATCGTGTTCTGTGAATTTTGTTTCACGACCGCGCAGTTTGGGGTCTTGGTCGATTGACGTAAGATCAGGCAAACTTGTTGTAGTTTCTATTGTTGTGGATTCCCGATCTTAAGTCACGCACATGCACGATGTACTAGACCCATGCTTCTAATTTGTGTACTGCCGCTCGGTCGTGAAAAGAGCCGGGTCCCTTTTCTCCTTTCTGAACAGGAATCAAGGATTCACGCAAAAACAACTTCTTTTCACAGAATTACTCTAAAGATTACGAGGATTAAAGTAAATAACTAAAACAAATTGGGGTTATGGGCACTTTAAGAGGAAATGTATGTTAGTGAGGTTTACCATAAGTTTGGAATGAAAGAATGAACTCTTGTGAATTAACAAGGGATCATGAGTACATATTCTCATACAACAGTCTCTACTTTAAAGCTGCGATATGTTTCAAGCCTTTCTTGCTATGTTATCGACCACACTTTTTTAAACTATTGACTTCAAAGTGCATCTTCAGTCGGTAGGATCAGTTTTTATTGGAAGGCTTTTGGTAAGCGAAATGAAACCAATCGCCATGGCACATTTTACATTTGTGCTGAGTTAAAAACTGACCAGTTTCATTGAGAAGGGAGAGGGAAGGGGAGAAATCAACCGTAAGTGGTAGTCCTTTATTCCGTGTGTGTTCTTGGCAGAGAGTCGATTCACAGAGAAAATTAATGTTCGTGTGAGAGCTTGACACAGGCTGCGATTTATCCATCCCGAAAGAGCACCAAAGGCTCTCCATTCTTGGTGTTTAATGATATATGTGACCATTCTTGCTTGGCCCACCTCTCATGCGTTACGTTTCCATCCAGATTAAGAAAGGGTTGACAGCAATCCCGTCAAAACCCTGAACAAATCCGTAGGAAATGAAATCCGCTAGCAATCATCTCTCCACATCAACAATGGGCCTTTTGCAGGATACAATCACGTGATTGTACTGGACGGCAAAAAATATCTGACTTCATTTAATTAAAGGCACTTGTACGAGATCAGTAGTGTTATTAGCAAGACCTGTTTATAAATGCTATCGATCTTACTAAAACTGCGTTTCTGAAGTTTGTTTGCCGTCCAGTAAAGCTTTTCACATAGGCATTTTTTCGGTTAGCTGAATGTGGTGCATTCTGGTCTAGCTTCGGTACAAACAACACCATATTTGGCACGAGGAACAAAAGATGTTTGCGCCGAAGCTAGACCAGAATGCACCATGTTTAGTTAACCGAGAAAAAGCCTGAGGGATACGATCTCGATTCATTGCTTATTGTCGGAAGTGATATATCAGCACGTGACTGCATATTCTCGATCCCAGACCCTTCTCTTATTACTTACTGCGCATGCTCGACGTTTTCGAAGGATCTGGGGTCGAGTATGCACGTGACTGTTTCTAGGCCTATTATTCCGGCCTTTACGTATTAGTGCGCATGATCAAGTGTGTACCTGTTGCCTGCAATCTCCACCAGCTCCACTCTCTTCACATCACCAGGTTCAAATCTAACCGCAGTGCCAGCTGGGATATTCTGTGATTAACAACAGTTCATGACGTCACACAATTTTTTTAAATTCCCAAATTAAATAAAATGTTTTAGAGCTTCAAGAGAGATCAAAATTATATCTCTGGTCAAAATTTTGAAGCAGAAGAGCATGTCGTTTCTGAGTTATGGGCGTACAAATATGAGAAGTTATTATTGTAAAATGTATGTTGCTGAACAGGCTATTATGGAGTAATTGAATAGATAGAGGTGGCCGTTGTGGTGGATAGCCTTTCAAAGTCTTAAAGTGCATATAACCCCTGGCCAGTTATGCTTTTTTTGACAGCTTAGACCTTTAAAGGTAGGGGGAAAAATAAAAATGTTTTCATAATTTTTTTAGCAACAAACTTCCAAATATAGAATAACTTCCGCGTACGTTCGGAGACTGGGATGAGGATAAAACGTGACGTCATCAACAAAACTCGTCTCTTCGCGGGTAAAAAGCGTTGGCTTATTTGCAAAATAATTGAATAGATAACCAAGAAAGATGATAATATCTCGCTAAACGTTTTGGAGAGCTGTATTCGGCAAGCCTTTAATACAATGGCGCATCGAGCGTGTTCTGTTGATGACGTCAAAACTAGACCCAGTGCCAATTTTGTAAAGCGCTCTCGTGCGCTTGATTTTCGTCCACAGGCAACCCAAGACACGTTTTTGGGGTACTTTGAACGGCCAATACACCATAACAAATAAATCAAACCAACTTTTTATTCCGGAATCCTTTGTCTATGGCCTCTAGTCTCTTCGTAAGTAATATACAATTAGCCAGGGCTTATATGCACTTTAAATAAAGCGAATATTTAATCCATTACATTTGATTTCACTAGGAGTCCCATTAAACCAAACTTCTAAACATTTATAAAGTCGAAACCTTTAATTTGGCACATTTGTTGATTTACACGTGAAGAGACACAAATCTGTAGCTCGTAAGCAAAACATCTTATCGACCTGACGTTTCGTCAAAGGACTTAAAGGGATACCCGAGTGAAAAACACATTTGGGCTCAAAAGCATCTTTCAGATGTACTTTGTTCAGAAAATGTATTAAAATTTGATTAAACGTTTTCAGAGTTGAGAACGAGCCCCTCGGAGACCTGGGCGCCGCCATTTTGTTGACATTAATTCCTATGACGTTTTTTACGTCACTTCGTCCCACCGGAGTCTTGCGGCTAACTTGTAGCGACTTGTTTTCTTTGTAGAATTTTCACATGCTCGGAATTAGAGTAGATTTTCATCGATACGGCAGAGCAATTTCGTACTAGAACAAAAATATAATGAAGACGATATTGTGGGAGAAGTTCAGAAGACTGGGAGGACGAAGAAAAGCGTGTGGAAGGCGAGAATATCAACGAACAACAAAAGGCGACTACCGAGCTAGTGCTATAAAGATTCGATGTGTGTTTTTGTATGGAACTTATCAGCCTTAAACGCAAGACTAAAGGTAGATTATTACAATATTGATATTGGCATAGCAATCGAAGCTTGTTTAATTTGACCCAGAGAGATAATCAGGGTGTAGCAAGCCACATAATTTTAATTTCGTTTACCTAACTGATGTGTTGTGAAACAGCGCGCGCGCAAGTTCCACCACAAACATCCGGGCTTGATCGCGCCAATGATTTCACAAAATTTAATAAGGGAATGAAAGGGCATTTGATCAGAGGTTTGCTCCCGAGGGTGGGGAATTTGACGAGTATCTAGGCCCTCAGGGGCGGGCATTTGACAAACAGTGGGGGTAGGGGGTGGGGCATTTGATCGGTGTTTAAAAAATACATTATCTCTGTCTACAAATTCGCATCGCTCGCGTCGAAATGGTGAACGTACGTGTC
The DNA here is from genome assembly GCA_030867875.1 of Actinernus sp. WN-2022. Lineage (NCBI taxonomy): Eukaryota > Metazoa > Cnidaria > Anthozoa > Actiniaria > Actinernidae > Actinernus > Actinernus sp. WN-2022. The sequence continues at coordinate 9,884,174 of JAOWCC010001368.1, read as the reverse complement.
TTCGAGGATTTCCAGGATAAGGATTGCGCATTTGTAGAGGCCTGGATTGAAAGAGTGAAACTGCCAAATTTGAAGGCCACTTTCAGAGGTAAATTGTTTATGTTTAAACCTATAAACTATGCTGTTTTGCTTTGCTCCGTGAACTTTGACCGACTGCGTGATATTATTAATAGTTGGAAAAGACGGGCCGATTGGTGCCTGCAGTTAATAACAGGCCGACCCAGCTGCTGAGTTGGTCGAACGCTGTTACATACTTTATATACCAACAACACAAGCTAACGTATTCAATTTCAAACCATTACGTTTGTTATATAAAGTACATAACGGAAACCAAGAACGATCGAGCCGGTAGAAATGACTGTTCTTATCCCTGACCGGTTGAAGGTGGTTTTCACCGTCGGTGTTTCCTGTGAATTGCTTTAGTCAGAGTTTGTCAATAAAACAATGATTTCATTTATTTGTCAATAGTCTTTGCCTTGTCTTTTCCGATCCGGTCCTCGATGGTGGGGCATTTGAACAGCCTGGATGAAAAACTGGTGGGGCATTTGAACAGATTTTCTGCCTTGGTAGTGGGGCATTTGATCGAAATTGTTTCAAAATGTTCAAATGCCCGGGGGTGGCCCGTGGGGGGTCATGCACGGGTTTGGAATTGACTGATACATAAGGCTGACAAGTTCCATACAAAAACACACAGCGAATCTTTACATCATAGCACAACACCAGTTTTGCACTGGCTCGGTAGTCGCCTTTTGTTGTTCGTTGATATTCTCGCCTTCCACATGCTTTTCTTCGTCCTCCCAGTCTTCTGAACTTCTCCCACAATATCGTCTTCATGATATTTTTGTTCTAGTACGAAATTGCTCTGCCGTATCGATGAAGATCTACTCTAATTCCGAGCGTGTACTCTTGTGCATAAAATATATATGTGTGGCAGCACCGGATCCGGTTTGGAATCTAATTCCGATTTTCGGTTCCGGTTTTTCCGTAAAAACATGTCGAATTTCGGGTTGCAGACGATTCATAATAATCAAACAGGAAGGAAATCCAGGTTCGCTTTCACAATAACTTGGAATTCTGGGTTTTAGATGTATTTTTTCTCTGTAAACCGGGCCCCCATTTATCATACAAGTGCCTCCGGCCTCTCGCTATACCTTTGGCGCTCTCTTCGACCCACCCAGAAGTTCTACTATAAAACTCTTACCAGTCTCATTCCGTAGGAGGCAGCCCGATCAAACTTCAGGTACTTGTTTACCTCAATGAAGTGGTAATGACTTCCTATCTACGGATTTTAAAAGAAAAACACGTCACGAGGTTGAGGGATCACTGGCAATCAATTCCAATCCTTGAACTAACTACAAAAAAAAACCATGCCATTTCTAGTTTGTAGACAAGATTCCAGCTATCAATATATAATGGTAATAGAACTGAGTGGAGTGCAATTTGGTATATGTAAAATGCAGACAAAGTCTGTAAAATGTGAGCATAGACCTCATTCATAATGGTCACCACCTTGGAAGATTAATGTGTACAGAGAAACTATTGCTACCACATGAATGATCGTACCTAAATTAGTAATGTTTCAAATTGAAAAAAAACAAAACATGAAAGCGAGGCTGAAAAGGCCTACATGGTTTTTCTCATACAAATCTCTCTAATTTCAAATCACTGTAACTTTACAGCCTTTTATGCTACAACACTCAAATTCTACAGGATCACAAATGCTGGTATGCTCTTTCGCATGGCAAGGATGTTGTTTTTCATACGTTGTACATGTGGTTAAACTGTTAAAATACAGAGAATACGCCCTTATGAATATGTTTCAGACATTTTACACAGTTCTTCAACGTCTGAAAATCCGGTTTGTGACGTATTATGTATGTGGCGCGGGGGTGGGTCAGGGTTTTGAGCTCAGTTTGGGCAGGTAGGGTCAGGGTTTTGACCTGATTTGAGCAGATCAGGGTCAGGATTTGAGGTTAATGTGGGTGCAGTCAGGGTCGGGGTTCAGTATTTTTTAGGCATCAGGGTTTTTTTCCCCAAAAAAGGGGGCAATCAGGGTTTTGGAGTGGAGCTCGGATTTTGGGTCAAACAGGGTCAGGGTTTGAGCCTCTTGGCCTCACATACATTTTTCATGTAAGTACCCCCCCGGGCTGAAAATAGTTGTATTCTTTCTCCTCATGAAAAGCTTTACTGAACTTTCTTACGTTAATACCTGAATTGGTCGATCGCACATGCTTGTGACCTTGACATTCACTGTCTGTCTCCCCGCGTTCAGTAGTATGGGCTTGTCGTTTGCGGTCACCAATTGGCCTGGCTTGTTAACAGGCTTGCCATCGCCCTGTTAGTTTAAGAACAGTCATTTGGAGTGAATTTTATTAGAGCTCTGTACTGTTCTGTTTGAGCTGAATAAAACGATTTGGAACGTGACAAAACGCAGAAATCATGTCCCCCAATCTAGAGCGAACACGGATTGATTGATTGACAGACTGTTTGACGTACTGACCGACTGTCTGACTGACTGACTAATTGATCGTGATTAAATTTTGGATGGGGGAGTTTACTGCTCTGGGCTGAGAAGTTTCCTCTTGGTTAAAAACCGAACTTTATTTAACAAATAAAGAAGCCTTAGTCATGTATTATATATACTGTCATAAAACACGACGTGCATTTGAGAACATGAGAGAAATGTTGAAAGAACAAGCCAAAGGCGTATTCGATTCTCAAATGACTGGAGTGTTTTTATGACAGTCTAATGGATGGCTAAGTCCTCGTTACTTGTGTTATGATATAGATTGAAGCGCGCTGTGAAAGCAATCATGCAGTTCAAAACAATAAAACATGTTATATACTCTATTATAATATAGCCCAGATAGTACGAGCGCTGTGATTGGATTATAGACTCAAAAATCTATGGTCTATTGTGCCGGTAAACACATAGAAATCGGCACGCCTGCTTGCGTTGTGTCGTAGTTATATCATAAAAGCAATAGCCACACATTTCAATGTGTTTACCGCGCCTTCGGCTTGTGATTTTCAAGCATTTCTTGTGTTCTCCCAACATCGCGCGTGCTTTATTTCGCCCGTAAACACATTGAAATGTGTGTTATATTGCTTAAATAAAACACGCTTATTTAGCCAGTCAGAGCGTGCGTTACATCGTGGCTATGTTATATGTAAACTCTGATAACACACGCTTTTTTAGCCAATCAGAGCGCGCTTTATTTCCCGCACGCCATCGTGTGACGTCGTAAGATCCAATATGGCAGCCACGATAGCTCATTCGTTGCGTAACAAACCTTGGATTTCACGTGATGTCTTCAAAAAAACTAAAATCTAAACTATAGATGGGTTGCACTCAATCCCCAGAGATTCAAATCACAAAAGGCATGGCGGCCATGTTGGTGTACCTAACAAAAGAAGCTAACGAAGAATCTATTGTTAGAGGTACACCAACATGGCCGCCGTGACGTCATGTGCAACCATCTATAAGTCCTACAAAGCTGTTCATTGTATATATTCTAGACATTGATAATAAAAGTCTACACACAAAATTTCACATATCGATGGGGTGTATTGTTCCGGAGTAAATAAATTTTGAATTTTATGACAGAACGACCCAGGCAGCGTGTTTCCGAAAGGCATTAAAATCCATGTGATTGTGTCAATTTCTTTTTTTAACTCGATAAGGCCATCCCTTTTCTATTTTCCGTTTCTCATCGTCCGACCGACCCATTTTTGTGGCTTTTTGTAGAAATAAAAAAAAAAATGGGGGGAGGGGTGGGAGCAGCTCCTGGAAGCTCATGCTCGAGGGTAGGTTACGCAATAGTTTCGGCGGTGCATTTGTAATTCCATGTTTGTAGCGTATACGGACGACGACATCGATGGTTTCGTCGTCCATGTTGGTTTGTAACCTCGCCTGTGCAACCGCGCCTTATTAGTTCCAGTCTATCCGCGTATTTTTTATTACAATTTTTTTTTCTCACCCGACCGACCGACCCAATTTTTGAAAACCCCACCGATGAGAAACGAAAATAAAAATAGGGATGGCCTAAAATTCACAGAGTTTTTGAAGTGAAACGCAATAATTCAGAAAGGGACAGAAAGATGGCGGCCACATACAAAGTACTGTAAAATTGTGGTACATTCATTGGCACACAGCTCCGTTAGGAAATAATCTAATTTTCCAAAATTTGGGTTATAACTATATGTTTGGTAGTTCTACAAGGACCAAGATGTTTGATTTGATTTTATCAATGCAAACCGATTTTGCGATCGCGTGTCATGACGATGTAAACAACCAATAGAGACAACCGTGTGATAGAAACATCAAAGGGATAGATCTTTAATCGCAAAAGAAAACCTACGACAATAAACAATAACAGTGAAATAAACTAGATAAAGTTGATGAATAAGGAACTGGTCATAAATTAGCAATGGGAGGAGGAATGAATTGGGGGGGGAGGGGGGGGAGGGGGTTGAGAAGGAAATCAAAATGTCTAACAATGTAAAAGAGGGACTATCGGGGAAGGGTCTATTTTTATGACCCTCCATTTTTGGGGGTTAAAAAACTTATGACCCTCCCCCTTTCTCCTCCCCCTTCCCTTCTCCCCCTGCGTATTTAAGACCAGTCCCTAATATAGTAAAGGTTAATTACCATATTAATAACGTTGTCACTGGCGTTCGTAAACTTCACCAGGGGAGGGACAGGGAGAAAGCTTCCATAAAGAGCTAATTCCAAATTACCATTTGCTTTGCTGACTGGAGTGTGAATGGTCACCTATGAAAAGATGAAAGAAAGAAAATAGAACTAAAAAAATACGTAACAAGATACACACGCAAATTTTATCCAACAGTAAACATCGTAAATGCACGAACAAACGAACGCAACATTGTTGGCCAACATTATTCAACATCATTAGAGGGGCTCTAACCTTTTTTATTCGAACCGCCCTGCACTGATGCATTAAAGTTATTGACGCCCTCTTCAAAAACGCACGGAGTGGAAAGCATCACTTAGCGAGGAATGTACGCTGAATGCGAAGCTCGTGGGAACCATTTGCTATAATTGGTCTAATAAGCTTGGAAGATTTATCAATTTCGCTTGGCAACAGGGCAGCGATTGGTTGTATCCAAAGGCTTTGGAAGATAATTATAGGTTTTCGTCAACATAGATATTAGCTTACTCACTTAGCTACTCTGTTAATGGCCGAAGATATCGTAATTACTCGATTAGACGCCGGGCCTCGAATTAACTAGACAAGAAAAGGAAAGGCTGATTCAACGGTAGAGTGTACTTCGAATAAACACGGCCGGGTCGACGAGGCCGAATTTAAACAGAAGCCGGCGGTCATGTTCTGCTTTTTTATTATAAATTCGCGTGAACCAAGAAAGACAACGTTTGCACCATTTACAATATTTTTTTTATTTTTTTCTACCTTGAATTTCTTTGATCGTAAGGAATCTATAGCAGATCGAGTGTTAAATGATAGTCAGAAATGGAAATAAGTGAGATTTAAAAAAAATTTTTTTAATAAACGCCGGGTCTCGAATTAACGCCGGTCTCGAATAAACGCCAGGCCGACAAGGCCAAATTTTGAATAAAAGCCGGGGCGTCGTCTAATCGAGTAAATACGGTATATAAATGATATTTATCATACGGCCCATACGGCTAGCTACGGCCCGTACGTACGGCTAGCTACGGCCCGTACGTACGGCTAGCTATATACGTACAGACCCCCACGCGCTTTCCTTTCAAAACCATTTACAAAATTCACGTGATGGGGGCCGTACGTGTTGGGGGCTGTACGTGTTGACGTGCGGGCCGGAAAAAGGGCTCCGGACCTACTCGATGTTTTGCTCGTTGTTTTGCCATTATTAAATCAACGGGGCTCCTGAACAAACTAAGTGGTCTGAGACGTCATGACCTCGCGGAGCCAAGTATTTTCCCGTCCGCCGCCCTCCCACTCAGTCAGCAATAAGTACCTATTATGTATGTTTCAATGTTTGACAAGGTCTAGAATATTCATTCGTAAAACTCGTACACCGTCTTTTTGTTTCGATAATGATCGGCCATCGGTATAGTGGAGGTCATATAGTGTTGTCCATATTATCCTTTACATAAAAATATAATTTACTACCAAATCTCCCGCAATAGCATGCAGCTGTTACCAACAACGAACAGGAACGAGCATCAAGGGATAACAACTACACGTAGCCTTCATGTACGTTATGAGTAGTGCCTTTCAGTCACTCGAGTTATATCCGCCATTTTGCACGAACCCGCCAAAATACTCTTAGCCGATGTCAAATATGCCAACGGGCTCAGAAAATAAGGGAACCGTGCCAATTAAGGAGTGCTCTCCAAGAAATAAAGTAAAGTAAAGCAACTTTATTTCACATCGGTAACTCGTGACAGTCTGGTGACTGATAAATTTGAGGCCGACGTGTGATCTACGATTTTAAGTCCTTATCCGAGAAGACCTAACCATTTGCAGTTCGAGAACGAAATTGTTTCACAAAGGCAGCACCTTCTACTAAGTTATTTTAAGACCCTGAGTGTTGGTTCGGCCGGGGTTTGAACCCGCGACCTCCCGCACGATAGACCAGAACCAGACCAGCACGGCAAAATTCGTTCCAATACGGTATGTCGTGGTAAGTGCCGCCCCCTAAATTATCGGCGTCCGTGAGCCACCTCTGGGCTTTCTTATATCCACGTAAATCCAACTAAATTGGTCACTAAACAAGAACTCTGCGGCTTACAACGATTCAATAAAACCAGAAGTCCACAACCAGATAAGACAGAGACCGGGGTGTGAAAAAAACTTACGAGCTTAGTTCCATCCGGAAACGTTCCCTCCACTTGGACTTCGGCAATGAGTTCAGCGACTCCAGATAAAACCTGTTTTTTACCTAAAATGTAAAAAGAGCAATGCAATCAGAGAGCGGTCAACCGAATGTAAGAGGAGACTGTTTAGAAGTTCATAATGTACATGCAAATACATTTTATGGATTGTAGGCTACGTTTTACTCAGTACAAACAGTCGACGTGTAATAAAATGAATATTGGACAACTTATTCACCGAAGTGCATGCATGGCCAAGGTGAATAGTGGTGGATATTTACCGATCCGCAAAGTAAACATCCACCGCTTTTTACCAACACTGAGGTGAATAATTGTTTTAGTATATACTACACACAAGTGAATAGCCAGCACCAAATGGTTATTTTATCAGTTTTCTGTCAAATGGACAAAAATTCGCGCGAGCTGATTGCTGTTTTTCTCAGAGGGGAATAGCAAGTGAAAAGTTTAGTAAAAGGTATATGAAAGTCAGGGGTTTCAATAGAAGGCGGCTAGGGTTTGAGCCTCTTGGCCTCACATACATACCGGCGATAAACCGCCGGTTACTTTGCTTCTTATCGCCGGCTACTTCAAACGATCATTGTTTTTTTGTTAAGTGTTGAGTAAAGTTTACTAGGTAAACCACCGCCTCTAACGCCAGGACCGCCAGGACCGCCGGTTGCCTAAATAGTTAACGAAACCCCTGGAAAGGGTTACCTTTTCTGTCAAAAATGGTATATAAAATGGTAAGGGTTTATAAGTTACCCCCTATAAATTTGTTGGCCAAACTTTCAATTAAGGTTTCGCCGCTTATTGTTTGTCGAAGTTTTCGGTAAAAATTAATTACCCTCTGGCGATGGGCTTTGATGCGCAGTCTAGTGTAAAAACTGCCATTAAACTGTGTTAGTAGACATAACTCAGTCGTTTTTCCTTTAACAAACAACGATGCCTTTTTGGTATTCAGTAATTACCAAGCATTTCTTGGCCTTTAGCCATGGCTTCAGCAACTGTGTTTCCATCACGGATGAGCTCAAGTGTCTGTCGAGAAGAAAGAAGAAGACAGAAGGCTAGAGTCACGTTCTTTTTCTGAGACTACGTAACCAGTATAGACTTGCCTCCAGGCGTTGAAGAAATTAATGTACAAGTTGAATATACAAAAGAAATAAAAAGAGTATAAACATTGTATATACAGACTACTGGATTTCTTCACTCCCATGGACTCGTACAAAATCTGCTCTAAAGATATCTATCTTTTGAAACAATGCATTTTAATCTTTGAGGCTTTTGCATGCAGATACTTTCCCTGCTAGCAGAGGTCTCTCTCTGTCTTGGTAAAATGGAAGGCGAGGGAGAGACCTCTGCCGACATCCGACGCTTTCTCTGTCGCGCATGCGTGAAGTTTCCTTGGCAACAAGTGACGCAATCTCGCGTGTACTTATGAGCGCACGAAACAACTGTAACAAACAACTGACGCGTACAGCTATTCCGGTAAAACATGTTTTCGAAACTGGTTTGACTCGTCCATGAATGTGGACGGCAAGCGTCGGATGTCGGCAGAGGTCTCTCCCTCGCCTTCCATTTTATCAAGACAGAGAGAGACATCTGCTAGCAGGGAAGCAGATACTGAAATCTGATGACAAATAATTTCCGTAAAATTGAATTTCTGAAATATTCACTGTCTGCAAACTTAAGAATTGATATTAACTGATCAAAATTTGAGGGATGTAGCTGTGCTGGGAAGCGTGCATTCGTGTTTTCACAGTGAATATTTCAGAAATTCGATTTTACGGAAATTATTTGGCATCATATTCCCATACAAATTTACACTTTATTTCGCGCATGTTTGTACCCCTTTCAAAATGCCGGAATTGACAGCAAACTGGTCTACTATCATTAATTATTCATGAGGAAAACCAACCAATCCCAGGGCTGGATTTGTACCAGTACCGTAATTTGAAACCCAAAGTACGCGTACGCGGACTTTGAAATGTCTTAGGCCCGATTCAAACGTCGAACGTGACGTATCTTGTGCAGCGTACACGAGCCATAAACCGAACTTTTCATGCGCCGAACCTAATATACCCTTCCACGGTTTCTTTGAACTTTTGATATATATGTATAACAGCAAAACAGCAAAACCGCAAAACAAAACATACGTTTGTATGGAAAGTTTGATTGGGGGGCAAGTTTGACTAACTTCGAGGTGCTCTTTTCAGCAGCATCGACGGTTTTGCTGTTATACGTATATATCAAAAGGCTGGTTCACACTTCCGACATAAGCATAAACATAAGCATAAGAATAAACATAAGGAAAACTTGTAAAGTGTGAACCGGGAAACATAAGCATATAAAGCATAAACACAAGCATCAGCATTTCCAGACATGTACAGCTGTGATGATTAAAGGGGCTGTGTCACGGTAATAGGCTTCGCGTTCCGGGCCGGAATTGAAACAGCTATTTCCACCGATTTTGATATGAACTAACGAACCTCTCGGCCATGTGGGATGCTTAAAATCAAAGCAAATATGCAAAAATGACCAACAAACAGTGTATATGAACAGTCTCCAGGGAAAATATTGAAAATCCTTTCAATCAAGCATTGAAGGAGGGAAGTGTAACTGTTTCTATCCAATTAAAGCCACCAACCGAGTAATTACTCGATACATGCGCAGTACCATGACATAGCACCTTTAATTCAGCACGTAGTGCGGCTGCGTATGTTGCTTTTCTTATGCTTATGTCACAAGTGTGAACATTGTTATACTCATGCTTATGTTTATCCTTATGTCACAAGTGTGAACCAGCCTTAAAGGGGAACTGAACCTTAAAATTAACCCAACATCTTTACAAAGATGTATTCTAAAGAAATAAGTTCTGCTATTTTATTTTTCTGTGATGTACGTCTATGAGGAGAAAATTAGTCTCCAAGTTCGATTTTCCGCTGAAAAATCGATATTGTGCGGCGGCTCAATTCAGTGCAAATTTCCCCCATAACGTATGTCACACATACCAAGGAAGAACGATCACACCTCCAGCACAAAGAAAACACAATGGTCCGCAATTAGAAGCCATTAGTCCTGCTATTCAATGTTGGGAACAGCATGGCAAAACTAATTTATTCCCCATATACTACGTCACAAATTTGAGACTTGAGCCGCCTGTACATACCGGAGGCTGATAGTAAGGTTTTCGGATTTTCTCTTCCTAGATGCGCAACACAGAAAAATTAAATAGCAGAACCTATTTATTACTCGGGCTGCCTCTGGCAGCACTGAGTCTTAAAATGCAAGCCGTTATTTTATTTTATTTTTTTGTTGGATGTCGCAAAATTTCTGCGCATGCGTTAAAGGTCAAGATCACCACCAATCAGATTGCACTGTGCTGATCACGCAACAATCGCCAGGTTAATTTATTTACATAATTGAATACAGTAAATCAAGATGGCGGAGGACCCGCGAGGAACTTTCTCTCTAATTTGGAGTCCCATAGTCTCAAATGTAAGCAGTTTAATGTTATATTTGACTTCACTCGTGCGAAAGCCTTCCAACAGGCTCAGGATATTTCAACAGGCTCAGGATATTTCAACTGGCGCTATTGTCGGAGCCGAAGGACCGCGTTTTTTACCCAGATGGCCAGTGATTTTATATACGACACGTACGACGACCTGAAGCCAGTGAAGGGATCAGGATCCGGTAAGCTAAAATTCGAAGAAATAGATATTGGAATCTATAAGCCATCGGCTCGCTGTGCTGCATTTAAAACATCCGAGGAGAACATCTTATTTTGGGTGAAGGCCCTTCAAGACCAATATTATGAGTCTCTTAAAAACTGTCAGAGATTTAAATTTACCGTAAGTTGGATCGACCACTTAAATGAGGCAGAGACACAGTCAGAGAGTATTGAGATCAAGTTATTTCGTTCCAGCGAGGATATTGACCTAGCGGAAACATACAAGCTGTCGAAGGAATAGTTATGTGCCAAGGCATGGGCAAAGATTGAGTTTCCCAGAGTACAGATGAAAGTAGAGAACTTAAAATGCCTATGAAATTAAATTTTCGTCATTAAAATTAAGATTTCAGTTGAACATCCCTTCGAAATGAGGAAGGATGGCGTTTTCTGTTTTTCACTATCTCATCTCGTTGCAGAGATATTCAGGTTTTTCGAATATGCAAATTAGAGGATTTATGACGTCATTAGTTGTGCAAAGCCTGAAGGCAAATCACAAAATGAAGAATAACTCTGCATATAATACGTAAAAACAATCGAAACTTTGCACATGTACAGTAATAAGGAAAATACACATCAATAGGCAAACTATGATGTTGTCATGGAAACACTATTGGATCCAGGCTCCTTTCACCTTGAACATAAAATTGCAGGAACTGTCTATGTTATACAAAATAATTTACTCTAAGGCACTCACACATAATGCCTACATTGTGGCAAAACTTCTGCTGCACCCACAGCAATAAAATTGTGTTTGACCAAACGAGAAATCCGGGAATTTCTTCTCCTTATTCAAGGAGTCTGGGGCCAAGAGTATTTCTATGGCAACATTGTGGTTTGCAAACTGTTGTGTGTATTGCTTTGTACTATGCATGTGCAAAGTTTCAATAGTTTGTACCCTATTGTTACAGAGATATCATTCACTTTATCAATGGGCCTCCTGCTGTGCACAACTAATGACGTCATAAATCCTCTAATTTGCATATTCGAAAAACCTGGATATCTCTGCAACGAGATGAGATAGTGAAAAACAGAAAACGCCATCCTTCCTCATTTCGAAGGGATGTTCAACTAAAATCTTAATTTCAATGACGAAAATTTAATTTCATAGGCACTTTAATGAATGAAGAAACAGAGGTCACGCGCGACATGCTTGAGAACATGTTCAACACTTTATGTTATACTAAGAAAACAAAACAAGTTACAGAGCCTGCAAGTTCACAAGTCAATGAAAAACCCCAAGAGCCTGTAGTTTTGGATCAACATATCCTTGAAACTCCAAAAGCAACATACACATGAGTCAAATTCAAACCGGATGAGACCGAATTCTTGAGATTCTTCGCGAGGATTGTTAGCCCGCAATAAGAACTCTCTCGCTGATTTAATGACCTTGATTTGTAACATGGACGCTGACCTAACTGATATGCATAATGAATTCTTACTCTCGTCACATCAAAACACGAATCAAGAAATGAAACTCAGTCATTTGGAAGACAAATTAGTGCAGCAAGATAATATATACAAGAGCTGTCATCACGTATTATTGACCTAGACGTTGAAAATGGCGAGTTGAAAGTGGATATAATAATGCACTAGTCAATTGAAACTCCGGCCCCCGTGACATAGCGGGGAATGTAGCATTTATACAGTGTTACATTTTGACCTTTTCCCCGCCCATCGGGGGCAGTTGGCTGTTACAATACCCGCCCCTATGGCCCCGACATGCGCTTCAGAATTTTCAATTAGGACGAGGCATTGAGAAATTGAATATACATCAGCTTCAGTATCATATGACCCGTACGGCCCGCGCGCGCTTTCCTTTCAAAACCATTTACAAAAGTCACGTGATGAGGGCCGGTCGTGTATGGCGTGAGCGGGCCGGAAAAAGCCGCGGAGGTCCGTACGTCATCATGACCTCGAGCCAAATATTTTCCCGTCCGGCCCTCCCACTCAGTCAATAAGTACCTAATCCGTTGTTCCATTATTTGAAAAAAAAAATATTTTCTGAAGCACACTTTCTATTACTATATTTTCTTATTACTATCGTCGACATCAACCCGTTCGCCCCAGTCTTCGTCAAGTCTTTGCAAAAACACCGCATGTGGGGGGGGGGGGGGGGGGGGGGGGTGTACTCCTGTTTGTGACGTATTATGTATGTGCCGCCGGGGTGGGTCAGGGTTTTGAGCTCAGTTTGGGCAGGTAGGGTCAGGGTTTTGACCTGATTTGGGCAGATCAGGGTCAGGATTTGAGTATAATTTGGGAGCAGTCAGGGTCGGGGTTCAGTATATTTTAGGCAGTTAGGGTTCAGTTTTTTTTAGCTACTATGACAAAAAAAGACATTCTGTTGCCGCATTGTGATCGCCTGCCCACATGCAAGCACTGAGGTTCCCATACATCGTGACGTCGCTAATTCGTGCTTCAGTACTTATCTATGTACCTAATCTTCTGATTTGTTTACCCAATGCCACGTCCCGACTTGAAATGTTCCGTATTTTACATGCAATCCCGGTACGCGCCGGCGGTATACCGGCCGGGATACCGGCCGGGATATATATATCCGACCGTGTTTTGAAAACAATTTTAAGAAGGGCAATCAGGGTTTTTTTTCCCCAAAAAAGGGGGCAATCAGGGTTTTGGAGCTCGGATTGGGTCAAACAGGGTCAGGGTTTGAGCCTCTTGGCCTCACATACATACCCATTTTTCATGTAATTACCCCCTCCCCCCCTCCCCTCCCGGGACACCAAACGCTTGGATTGCTTGGGACAAAAACTCACTTATAGTGGAATTTCTATCCACAACTTTCGTATGATTATTGTAATGAAGAAGCACCTGATATGAGAAGTAAATACATGCATTCCAACCGAAGTTCGTGAATAATGGCGACAGAGACCTCATAAGTTTGAATATGTATGATGATTGAATATTTATAAACTGATCACTACATGAATAATTCATGTCGAAAACGAATTGCTTACGGAAATAGAGAGCAAAAAATCGGGAAAATACAGTCTTTAAGCAATAATAAACCAAGCGTTTAGGACTAAAAATAGCGATGGGTAAAAAAAGGGATGATTTCAAAGGATGCAACTTGCCTTTTCCAGCGTTGTTGATGCTCGGGCCCAGTCCCGCTCTGTCGTGGCTGGCGTTACAATTTTGCAAATCGTTACTTTCCCCGTTCCACCGGAGAAATGCTGCGTTAAATGTGCGTTATTCCACGGCCATGTCCCCGTTAATGCCCCGCTATGTCCCGGGGGTCAGGGGGCCGGGGTTTCAATTGACTAGTGCATAAAGATACAAAAAAGAAGACAATGAAAGACCAAGGTCTCCAGTGTTCCGATACTACCCAACCTACTGAAGCTTTAGCAACGAATCAGTTTGTTCAAGAGCCATCTTTCTTATATGGCAATCCGATCCCTATTCATCAGAATACATTTTCTGTGCTAAATGACGAGAGTTTACAATCACCCCCGGAGTACCCAATCGATGAAAATCGATCATCGGAAAGCCAATCGATAAATCGATATCAATCGATATAATTAACTAATTGATATCGATTGATATCGGTCAATCGATGAAAATCGATAGTCACACAAAAAAGGTGCCAATCGATAAAAATCGATTAATCGATTAGTATCGATTGTTTTCATTCTGTTTGATAAGAATCAAGTTTCGTTTTTAATTATAACCCGTCGATATCCTGATACGTGACAAGCTATTTAGACGGCTTTGTTTTCCCACGAGACGAAAGTGAGCAGTGAACGGACGTTACTCGTCAAGTCATGGCTACACAAGCAAAACTATCAGAAGTATCTATAAATTGTACGGTTAAAGGCTACCAAGAGTGCACATTTGAAGTGGCCATGGGTTAGGTTAGGTTAGGGTTAGGTTATCGATTTTCATCGGAAATCGATAAAATCGATGAAGTTAAATTATCGATTGATATTGGAAATCGATAAAATCGATAGTCACACAAACCCTTCTTATCGATTTTCATCGATTTCCAATATCAATCGATAAATTGATATCGATTGATATCGATTTTCATCGATTGGTATTGGTTATCGATTTTATCGATTGGATACTCCGGGAATCACCTGACCGACAACCCACTACTACAAAAAGGGACCATGAAGTACGGTAGTACGGTTAATTCTCGGGTTCAAAACAATGAATATATGCCTGCTCAAATGCAGTGTGTTAAACGAATAAGTAGTGTTTAAATTAAAAGGTCAACATACGAGAAAAACAAAAATATTAAATTACATATATATACTAGGGGAGCAGAGAATGAAAGTCACCGCGCTACCGGACACTCCTAAAGACTGCTAAATGCAGCTAATAATTCTTCCCTTTGGTTATTACTAAGAGGATTTCAAATGAAAGTGTATTTCATCTTCAATCTCATGTGGCCCGAGTGAAAGCCCAGATGGGCTCTTGTTTTGAATATATGTTTGTATAGACATTGGGTTGATTTTAGGGTTCAGTTCCCCTTTAATTCCTGTCCATAATAACTGGGAAAAAATCTGCCTCAAACGTGATCCAGAACCCACAAAATATTTCTAGCCCACTCCCTGAACAACTACACTACTGAATCGCTTGTTGAATTCTGCTGTCTCAAAAAGAATAATAATTTATGAGCGCATTGTGCACTGTAAGCTACAGACACTTGCTGACATATGATATTCAGGATACATTTAGTATTCCAGTACCCTGGTTCCAGAGAAGCTCAGGTACGAATATGCTCAGTGTAATGTCCCGCGACCGAAGGAGTTTTGATTCCCCGAAGGAGTTTTGTTTTCTGTGTATTCTTATTCTGGAATGCGGTCAGTATCGAACACTCCCCACTCGTTTTTAGGTACAATAATACCGTTTTTTATGTTTATATTTGTAAAATAATATTGCGTGAGTATGGAATCGCGCACTAATTTAGTAATTATTTCATTTTTACTGGGAGTAACGCAATGAAGTTTTCTTATTAATTAAGGCAAAAAACTGCTCAAGGGAGAAATATCGTCGTTAAAGTAAACTTAAGATAGTCACTGGAAAAGTGAAAGCGCTGAATGTCTTCAATTTAGCTTCGTGCTAGATTGTACTGTTGCTTCAGTGTTACCTGAGAAGCGATAAGTGCTACTGCCTCCGGGTGATTGAGTCGCAATCCTCTCGCGAGACGTTTCTGAGCCAGGTAACCAACTTGATGGATCAGCAACCCTTCGAGTTCACGTGGACTGAGCTTCATTTTCGAATCTTTTTGATTAATACGGCGATTTAGATGGACAAGATTTGCAGTAGTCGCAGTTGTTCAGCTACTGTGGCCCGTGGAACACGCTGCCGATTATTAACAATCAGACAGGATAACACGTCAAAGGAGTTTGGTCGCTCACCTCTTTGATTGGCTCGTGGTAACAGCAATCAGAAATATATGATGCACCGACTTGGGGGGGGGGGGGGGGGGTTTCCGTGCCTATGGGCGGGAGGGGGATTCCGTGTCTGGCGATCCATCATCTTACAGAGTTTTTGACCCTTTGGAAATCACGAAGGGGCGGCTGCCGGTGTCCCAGGGATTTCCCCCCCCCCCCCGTAATCTCACCCCACCGGGGGGCGAGATCACTAGGGATTTCGCCCCCCCCCCCCCCCCCCCCTCACTGGTCCCCCTTCAGGGATTTCGCCCCCCCCCCCCCCCCCCTCCTAACGATTTGCTGAGTGAACAACAACCTGGGCAACATATTATAAGTATTAGAAGCTAAACGTTTTAGAAGTGTCAAAAATCTTAATAGTTTTATACAAATATTTTCCTTTATTTCTTTGTTCTGTCTTCCGACAGTGGATCAGTGGATGGCTTAATTTGATCTCTTAATTTGAATGATAATGATACGACTTACTTCAAGGACAAAGAAATCGAAGAACGTCGATCGATCGAGCGAGTCCTGTGGCGAAAACCGCTGAACGTTGAGACAGCAGATTACGTGTAAACCCTGTGGGTATGTCCCCGGGGTATTTTGACGAAAACGCAAAAGCGCTCTAATGCCCCACGTGTGGGGCATGTTTTTGCTACAAATCCCCTGCTAAGCCCCTGGGCTGCCCGTGGGTTGCTCGAAGGTCGCCTCCTCGGGATGGCCGCTGATACCCGCATTATTTTCAAGGCTCAATTGTATTAGCAAAGTCCAATGGGCTCACTTCTCAGTGGAGCGATTTCGTCGAGCATGCGCAGTAAGAAATGAGGCTAAGGCAATTTCTTGCGTGCAGATTAAAATCCTTTAATTCTGATATGGCGTATTGATGCTTATTAGCTGCAGCTCCTTCATCGGAGGTTTGTGTAGAAGTAAGTGTGAAGTTTTGTCATTTTATAAACTGTAGCCACAGACAAGCAGCTCTCTGATCTCTCTTTACCCCGCCACTTTATCAGTTCGGTTTCATCAGTTCATGTCTTTAATACACAATTATCCATTATATAAATATTATAGTACTGGTACATTTAGAGTCGTTTCATGCATGTCGAAAATGGTTAGGGTTTTTAAAAAAAATTGGGTTAGGGTTTTAGAAGGTTTGTATGAAATAATTGAGAAAATATGAACGGATATAGGCTAAATTGCAGAATACAGTGGCACTCTTGAAGCTCTTTAGAAATATCTGGCTCCGTGGCTCCGTAGTTGCCCGCGCAGTCGTTTTAAGGAACTGAAATAGTACTTAACTGTATTAGCGATTGAAAGTCATTTTGTAGTTAATCTTAGGCAAAGGGGTTAGGATTAGCTAAGTCTTACAACCTCCATTTTGAATTTATTATCATCACAAAGTAGGAAAGCAAAGGTCATGGCTCCGCGGCTCCGTGGATGAACAAAACACACAGGAATCCCATGATATAGTGTTGACATAATACATGTTGCTTCGTTCTACTACAGTAGGGTATAGACAGGTATCGTGTTTGGAATCTATAATGTATCACTACGGAGCCACGGAGCCGCGGAGCCACTTCAAATATAACCTTGCATTGGTAGGGTATAGACAGGTATCGTGTTTGGAATCTATAATTGTATCACTACGGAGCCACGGAGCCGCGGAGCCACTTCAAATATAACCTTGCATTGGTAGAGTATAGACAGGTATCGTGTTTGGAATCTATAATTGTATCACTACGGAGCCACGGAGCCGCGGAGCCACTTCAAATATAACCTTGCATTGGTAGGGTATAGACATGCAGGCATCGTTTTTGGAATCGATAACGACTTATATAATAATATAATAGGCTAAGTCTCGTGTTAGTGTTACTGTTAAAGCTGGTTTAACTTAAGTTTAAGTGTTACTCAGTGTCGTTTTAGCTTGCTATGGTCTGCGGAACCGCGGAGCTGTTTTTTTTTGGGAGACCTTCAAAATTGACGTTGTATTCTGCAATTGCTCCCGGATATACTCCATGAAAAGAGTAATAATGTCTTAATGAGCTTTTATTAAAAAAAGTATTGTCTTAGGCATCTAGTACTAGTAGCCTGAAATACGGGCTAACCATCTAGTCCGTGAAAGAAAAAATCACAAAAACAATATCTGACCTGCATGCATGTGCATGTTCAAATAAGATTTGGCACTCAAGACTATTGGTGGGTTGCACTACTGGTGGCCATGTTGGTTGGTGGGAACAAAAGAAACCACATTTGCTTCTTTTGTTCCTACCAACCAAGATGGCCGCTACGCTTTTATGATTGTATTCCCTTAGGAATGATTGCAACCCAAGAATAAAATTATAACTTAAAGAGATGTAGTTCCAGCTGTTCCAATAGCATCATCTTTTCTCCCTTGGTGTACATATTTGTAGATGTCAGCTAACCAAGCTGCAGACTCTATCGTAAGAAAGAGAAGATTGTCTGTGAGAGGCAGTGCAGAGTTTGAGCTGGATCTCGATGATGAGTCGACAGTCAACACAAGCTTAAAGTGTACCTACCCTGTAAATAGGCTAGTAGATTACTGCAGTATATACATGTATATGTGATGACTATATATATATACATTAATTTACTCAGTGCCTGAGGAGGGGGTACTCCCTTTAATATGTAAGGTATACAGGGATGTGTCACTGGACAGGGTATGGTTTTTGAATGTTTTAATCTGGAACAGGGTATATAATCCTCCGTTTTGGTCTGGAACAGGGTATCAATTTTCCGAAATTTGGAAGGGAGATATTGGTTTCAGTCTGGAATAGGGTATATTTTTATGACTTTTAGTCTGGAATAGGGTTGCAAAAATTAGCAACCTTTGGTGTTGTACAGGGTAAGGGAGTACCCTGTCTACAGTATCTGTCATCGTGTTAAGTAAGGGTTAGTTGCTTGTTCCGAGGTGACTAAGAGATTTTGGTTCCAAAGGGCGCTACCCTGGTTCCAGAGGCCACAGTGACCGAGTGGACCTCGTGACTCTCAAGCCTCTGGTAACCAGGGTAAGAGGGCCCCAGGCCGAGGGAATCTAAATCGCTTAGTCACCGAGGATCAAACAAGGAAATAACCACTTTAGTTCATCGTTAGGAAGGTTGTTAGACAGTTTGTTCAAACATTTTCGGTTTATGGCCCGTGTACGCCGCACAAGATACTATGCTACTACGTCACAGCTACAAAGAGGAACAGTGGAACACTATATATAGGCACTGATCGAGGAACAGTGGAACACTAGGCACAGAGGAACAGTGGAACACTAGGCACTGAGGAACAGTGGAACACTTAGGCACTGAGGAACAGTGGAACACTAGGCACTTTTCCACTGTTCCTCTGTGCTTAGTGTTCCACTGTTCCTGTGTGCCTAGTGTTCCACTGTTCCTCTGTTCCACTGTTCCTCTGTTCCACTGTTCCTCTGTGCCTAGTGTTCCACTGTTCCTCTGTGTAGCTGCGTTCTACTGTTCCACTATTCCTCTGTGCCTAGTGTTCCACTGTTCCTCTGTGCCTAGTGTTCCTCTGTGTAGCTGCGTTCTACTGTTCCTCTGTGTAGATGTGACGTATTAGCATAGCTGTGACGTATCTTGTGCAGTGTACATGGGCCATCAACCACATTTTCAATGATTATTGCAATAGAACAGTTCCAGGGAAAGGGAAGTAATCTGACAGAATTCAAGAGGTCTAATTGGTTCAAGTCCAGATTTAATTAAGTGCTACCAAAAATATTTTTTATGACTGTATTTTATTTGTGAATTATTTATTATTTAACTTCAATGGAGTAAGACTAACACTGAGCAAAAGTATCTGTAGTCGTCACATTCAGCAGTAAATTTCAAATACTAAACAGAGGCACAGCTAGAGTTTGAAGTACAGGTTAAAATTTGTGTATCGCGATGCAGAAAGTACAGAAATTTAATGGACTAGAAAACTTACAGACAGCTAAACCTATTATCAGGCATAAAATATTCATTTAACAGCTTGTTTTGGCCTGGATACGAATGAGAGAGGCATTTGTTAGTCTGTTCAATAAATCCTGGTTCTACCATTTAACTGCAACTGAACCATTCCAAACTGTTTGATTTTCGTGCCTACTTCGCATACCATTTAGGTTTTGTGGCTTCCGATGATAGGTTTTGTGGAACTTTCTAGAAACTTCACTGATCTCTGGGCAGCAGAAACCACAACAAAATCAGGATTGAACAAGCTAAATACTTACAGGAGACAAAATAGGATGAAATGTGAAGATTTTGGTTCGAGTTAAACCAATCTTTTCAGGTACATGTATGAAGTCTTTAATTGTACCGTAAGCCAAACTCCATGCCATGAGAATGCAGCATTTCTTCTTCACACTAGGAAAATCTATTGTCGAGTGCTTGAGAATAGGTTTTGTCAGACAATTGGATCACTTACATGTACTTTATATAAATTTTATTTAAATGAATATTTGATTTAATTTCTTCTCATTCTCCATAGTAGAACAAAAATACTCCATGTCAGAGTCATAACATCATTGATGTTCTTATCTTTATTGTGGTTAAACAGCTCAAACTTCTAGTTCCTGGGTATGCATCTGTCAACCCAGGTTGCAAATGGCTGTATATAATAACGTACGGTGGTGGGTTAGTGGAAGGTGACTGCATTGGCCTGGATGTCAAGGTTGGGGAAAATGCTACTGTTGTCCTTACTACACAGGCATCGACTAAGGTTAGCATTACCTGATAACATTAATTTCTAAAATCCATGCACCAGTTTCAGACTTAACCAAGAAGTTCTGGTATAAAACGGTAATGACCCATCCTTAATTTTTTCAGGCATTGAACAACATAGGCAATTAGTGAATCAGCCTCTCCTGTTAAAATAAAAAAATTGAGGGTTTAAAATCGAACAAGCCATCAAAACGTGAACATAGGAATGATAGTGGTTTTATTTATTGAACAACTCTGTAACCTTTACAATGAAGTTTAACATTTCATGTGATAAGCAATCAGCAGGGAACACACATTAGCGGAGCATCATGCAGATGTTCACTCAACAAAGGCTGAGTGACAACTGATCAGGCCATGTTGTTTATACAACAACAACAACAATTTTTATTAACTAAAATTATATAAACAAGCTTACATAAATGGACACTAGCCTGCAGGTACATGTAGCATACATGTATCATTGCTAACTGAGGCAAATTGAGTAGTGTTGATACTAAATTTACAAAGGAGTTGAGAAAAGACAATAAATTACGGTAAAAGCTTTACAGAATACACCTCCATGTTACCGTGTCTCGCATAGTTTCAAGAAAACTTTTACAATTTTTTTTAGGTTTGAAGTGCCAGAGCTCAAATTTAACGTCTGTATGATACACACACATGCACAAACCTAATATACTGGAATTTCTTGTTTAAAGTGCCTATAAAGTAATTTAATATTGATTTTTACATCAAGTGAATACTTAAGTCAAAAATAGTAGAATATTTCTTGATTTGAGTGTTTTGTCCTACATGTAGAGTTACTGTATATACTTTAGAGGTTTATAAATTATTTTCAGAATGCAAATTAATTATGCTACTGATGTGATGTCTAACCAGGAGGAATTACTGCAACAGTCATTTCTTTCTCCTGGTGCATGATTAAACTATCTGATTTAGACCAAAAAAGGTAAAATCACTCAATAAGGTTCAAAATGAAATATAACACAGAATGATGTTTATTGAAAGTCATGGTCTCTATCTTAAAGCTAGGACTGGTCAAATTAGTGGGTGGAGAAAGGGGGGGTCATAATTTAAAAAAACAGGCAGGTTATCGGGGGGAGGGTCATAATATGGTCATGCTTATTGTTGGGGAGGGTTACATGTATATATTTTTAGATTTTATTATTTCCTTCTCCACCCCTCCCCCCCCCCCTGCTAATTTATAACCAGTCCCTTTGCTTAACTTCAGTTAAATTTACATCAGTACAGTACAGTAATATAATAATATTACATGTATATAAAACCATCAATGCTAACTTTTGGACGACTCTAAGCTTATAATTCAGTTAAATTTATCTATGAAACCATCAACTCTATTGTAGGTGTATCACTGTGAGGAAGGCTTAACAACAAGACAAGATATAAGAGCTGAAGTTGGTGATGGAGGTTTGTTAGCTGTCCTACCAGACCATCTTGTTTGTTTTAAAGATGCCATCTATGAGCAAGAACAGGTGAGAGGTGGTCAATCATGTTTTTTGTTGTCATTTTTACTGTTTATTTATAGTGGAGCTCTGCACAGTCCGTATGCGAGTGGATCGAGCATCATACATACAAATATAGCAAGCAATCGAAAAAATTACTGCACAACCATCTGACTTGCATCCCTCTAACTATGCATGCCACACCTCTAGTCCAATATTTGTAGCATTTTTCTTTCCTCATAGTTGGTTGTGCCTTGATAGCCCAGACGGCAGAGTGCATGCTCAGCATTCTAAAGGTCATTGGGTTCAAGTCTCGATGAGGACACTTAATTTACAAGTGTTTTTATTTTACTGGACAACTTTTTTCAGCTCTCCTTTCCTCGTTCTAGTATATATATTTTCTTGCCAATAACAATAACTAAAAATCATAGCCTTTCAAAACTGTCGATTGAAAATCAGTTGCTTCAGTCTCGTCCGAAATAAAATGCTCTCGATTGTTTATAAGTTTCATAAAAGAAGTACACATACACTTTTGGATAACTAATTTCATAATTTCTACCAGAATAAAAACCCAGTTGAGCCCACGAATTTTCCCCGAATGCTTCTAATATGATTTTAACAGTACTCGGCAGGAAGCCAGTTGTTCTGTCTTTAGATTCTAATTCGATTTACGAGTGCGACTTTTCACAACTCTACAAGCAAACACATACTCTTGTTACCTTGTTTTTGTCTCCAGTATTGCTTAGCTGTATTTGAAGATCTCTACTTTCCTTGTGAATGATATATTTTGAGTGCAAAATGTAATGTCGTACTTGCACTCGAGTCAAACTCACAGCGAAGTAACAACTGAACTCGGCAGATTGGAGTTTGACCCGCGATCGTAATTTTGGTAGCAAGACTTTCTGGACGTACTGGAGGATGAAAAAAAAAGGTTAAGGACATTGCTTTCTCTGCTAATAAAAATGCAAAACATATACAGATACAGATACAGATAAGTCGTAACACCTCAGTGGAGCTTAGCCATGCGAAATTATAATTCCGAATGTTCTTGATGCCAGAAGTGGTTGCTTTGTGCTTTGTATTTCCAACGAAGCCCGCCGGTCCCTTAGTGCAGCAAATCCCCGGAAAACTCACATAGTAGTCCTTTTGAACCACAAGTGTTCTCTTTTAGACCTAGAGAAAGTAAAATGTGGACTGCTGAAGGATTATTTGTCGAGTCACTTTGCCTTGCTGTCTCGGTCCTTCTTACAGCATTCCTCTACTCGCCACTCTAGACCGGGATTCGAAGAAATATTCGAACTAAAGTTTTGTTTTAAAAAGTATACATGTATATACAAAAGTTAAGATAAAAGAAAGTTAGTTAAGCATATATACCTATCGATAATTACATGATGGCCCAAACTAGGGATGGATTTTGAAAGATTTGGGAGTCACATAACGACAACAACGATCTTTCTGATTTTCGTAGCCTACAAAAATGATTTGCGCACGCAAAGCACCATGGGCTCGGACACAGGGTCTTTACACTCGTTCTCACTAACACGTGCAGGTTCGAAACGAAACTCCTGACTTCGAAGTCGTTTCAATCAAATGGTTTCCATGGAGTTTGAAGTGAACCGTTGTGTGAGTAAATTCGGGAAACTAGCATTTTATAAACATGGCAAAGTCTTTCCCAAAGTCGCTTAGATGGAGAGTAATCATGCTTAGAGCCAAGGGTTTGCAAAATAGGGAAATCACATAAACTTTATGTGTGAGCGAGCGGTTTGTGTATAAGATAAAAATAGGGAAATCGCATAAACTTTATGTGTGAGCGAGCGGTTTGTGTATAAGATCAAAATAGGGAAATCGCATAAACTTTATGTGTGATCATGAGCGAGCGGTTTGTGTATATTAAGATAAAAATAGGGAAGGGGAAATCGCATAAACTTTATGTGTGAGCGAGCGGTTTGTGTATAAGAAATCTGATTGTTTATATAGCTTCAAAGGTCTTGGAAAAAGAATTATAGTTATTTTTATTCATCCAGCATATGCTCCTTATAAGAGGTTTTATCGAGCAATACCCTCGAGCTCTACCTCGACTAGCTCCAGGCATGGATACAACATTCGACAGGGCAACATTTTTTTTAAAACTCTCAGGACATGGATTATCGGCAATGCTCTCCACTCTCGACTGACATTTCGGTGAGGAATTCAAGCAAAAAACAATCGTTTTTCGGCTTAGTATCCGCCATTTCTCTACCTATGTCGCCTCAAATTACTTACGATTTCGTTGACCTCCTACACTATTTATGTTTCCTCCACATCTGGGAGTTGTATGGCGACGTTTATTTAGCATGCAGACCAGTGTTGCCATAGAAATATAGTTGAGTGACATCCACCAAATTGACGTTTTCCGTTGGAAATTCAATTTCGAACCTGCACGTGTTATTGAGAACGAGTGTAAAGTGCACCTAACCCCTTTTGCAATTTTTATACATATGAATCTTTTAAAGGTTTTGAGTACTTCTGTAAAGAAATGTTTTGCTTACATAGAATACGCTATGTTCTATGCTTGTTTGAAATGATGAAAATTTGGCCTTTCCTGACCCCATGACCGCGTAAGAAAAAGTCTGGGTCAATTCTTGATCTTACGTCACCTCATTAATGCATTATTCTCCATGGCACCTTTCTATCACAACAACATCGATACGTAGAGAATATACACAGTCTTGAGTTGTTATATACATGCATGTACTAAAGAAAACAGTTATTTTAGACAAAATTCTAAATATTTATTCAAATTATTGCAAAGTGGAATGAATTGGGTGATGTAAGATCAAGAATCGACCCAGTCTTTTTCTTATGTGGTCATGGGTCAGGAAAGGTCAAATTTTCACGTTATGGGGAAATTTGCACTGAATTGAGCCGCCACACAATATATATATTTTCAGTGGAAAATCGTACTTAGAGACTAATTTTCTCCTCATACATGTAGGTGCACAATCACAGAAAAATAAAATTATTTCTTTCAAATACATCTTTGTAAGATGTTGGGTTGATTTTAGGGTTTAAGTTCCCCCTTAAAAAAAGGTAATTAGCATACAGTTGATTATATGGGTACAATGTAGCACTGTAAGATTTAGACAGGGAGAGGGGTAGGGGAAGGAAGTATATGGGGGAGGTAGGAAAACAGGGGGGGAGGGTGAATTTATTTTAGCACAGACAAATTACCTAGGTAAAAATTAGAAAAAATGCCTGAAATGAAAATTTACCAGTGACATATATAATTATTAAGGTGTTATGTACATTCTTACTTGCCACCAGGTTTTTGACCTAACTTGTGAGAGTAATATCATAGTGCTAGACTGGCTGTCAGCTGGAAGAATGGCCTGTGATGAGATCTGGGAACTTAAGAGGTATAATTATAACTCATCAATATATTCTTGCACTAGCCTGAAATACAGCCACCTCCTCAGCTCGTTCCAGGGTCCACTCAGGCTATTCTCTTACGTGATTGTTGAAATGCATCACTACCCAATATCTGCTCTCCACCAGAACAACAAATATCAGCGAATACATGTTAACTCTGTAGCTTGTGCAAACTTAAAGAATCCAAGTCATCCAAAAGGCATTGCGCGCTCATGTTATTGTTTACATACGGGACATGGACCTTTCAACGGACTCGACTCGATCGCGCAATGGAGGTTAGAGACCCGGGAATTGATATTGTTCACTTCAAGTATTGTAGATAAAAGCAGGTGAAGATGAAAGTCGTCCTGGTCCTTCACACAATTGCTACGGCTCTCCAACTGCAGTTGCTTGTGCTCAGCCTGAGCGAAATGTCAACGAGCCATCACCAAACGCATTGGGAGAAATTATCTGACTCTCACTTCTGACCGAGTGGTAAGCAGGTTTTTATTTGGAATATCGTACTTTAAATTTGAGTTAGTTATTATCTATTTTAAAAATGAACTTTTATACGAATAAACATTTGTAGGTTTGCTCCTGCAAGAACACCTGCAGCAGGAAGAAAGGTGCCAAAACAAAGGGTTGTTCATCGTGCAAAAGTGTTTCCCTAAAATGCTGTTACTGCAAATGCGGTACCAAAAGGCGGGATGCAAGAATAAAGTTAGCCTTATAGTTATAAATCGTAATCCAAATGCCTTTGCTCGACACCAGGAGCAAGTCGCAAATGCTGAGAGAAATAAAGGTGAGAAATGAAATGTGCTAATACTTTTTCTTCTGTTGTTTCGCGCGAGACTAGCTGCAACCAAAAATCGGAAACTTTGTGACGATGATCAGAAATGGGGTCAGTTGAATAGTCACTTGTATCGATTTTGCTTTAACTGTAAATAAATTCTAGAATGATATTTTTGAATCCACTCAAAATCTAATATTAAATGAACTTATTGGTATACGTTTTCCCCTTTATTTATACGTGTTTCTCTTCTATCTCACGGCATATAATTGTAGTTTTGTTTAATAGAAACTAGACTCGATAACCCCTTGGTTTATTCAGGTCCTGCCTACTCAGTAATTATTGTTTTTGTTTTGAGTGAAATAAACGTATATACATGCATCAGGAGTTCCGGACTTCCGGTTGGATCACACTGCATTCTGGGTAGGTGGGCTCAGAAAAGTGGGCATCAACTTCTAGATCGGCCATATTGGATTTGAGTGCAGTCAATTTTTGCTCCTTTGCAAGTTCAAAAACTTACTACCTAATACACGGAATATCTTTAAATACCTTTACAGATTCTTCAGTTGGGAGTTCTAAGTCGATGTTTAAGCTTTAGAACGGGATTAATAAAGTTTCCAAGTTGACTGCGCTCAAATCCAATATGGCCGCTCTGGAAGTTGATGCCCACTTTTCTGAGCCCACCTACCCAGAATGCAGTGTGATCCAACCGGAAGTCCGGAACTCCTGATGCATGTATTGAATGTTGTACCTTTTACGAATGAAAACTACTGTCGAAAACTACTTCTGTTAATGCACCTATCAATGTTAAGCCCAGGGGGTGGGGTACGTGGGGTGGGGTACGTGGGGTGGGGATTTGACAGGCAGGGCTACCCCGAGGGTGGGGATTTTGACATACGCTGCCTGCCCAGGGTGGGGTTATTTATAGGAAACATAAGGAAGACAGGGCAGATATTTGATATTTTTGACCAAACATGTTCTCCAGAGGTTGGGGAATTTGACATTTTTTGGGGCAAAAATGTCAAATCCCCACCCCTTGCCAAACCCCCCTCCACCAGGCTTAACATTGATAGGTGCATAGCAGGATTTCATTGTGCTGTAGTTTGCCCCACTCATACAAAATCTGTTCTAGGTCTATACAGACCCCATGGCACAAGTACACCATCCAGGTCGCTGGGGATTTATCATCTGGTTGACCGTGTGGTTCAAGCGAACTCTAGACTTCCATGACCTTAAGTTAATAGCCTTCAGAAGCAGTATATCTTTATCACCTTCTGGTAGTTCCCCACGGCATGCCGTGACATGACATTGAAATAATTTCCCATTGTTTTTGTCCTGCTGATCCAATCAAATCGGTTATGGACATGCCATAGTTTGTCCCACTCATCTGAAATCTGCTCTATTTAGTAACTGATCTGCCTAGATCGAGAAGTTCTAACATTAGTTTTTCGGACTAGATGTGGCATAAGGGAGAAGAACCAGATTATTCAAGTAATATTGCCTGTGGAAATATGGAAAACTGGGTTGAGCAAACCGCAGAGTTCTACCATCCAGTGTGGTGCTCATGATCCGATAAGACTATCCACAACCAGGCAGGGCATACATTGGATACAACAATTACTTATCTACTTATTTTTTAAAGGGGCTATATCACTAGGATTATTGGTCCACCATTATCATTGCTCCAGTTGGAAACATTTCAGGACATTTAAAGTGCAAGTAACATTTTAACACAGCATGAATTCTTTATACTGAAATTCTATATTTTGTTATAGTCGAGTCTAAATTATTTTTCTTCAAAAGGCAGTCACAGTAATTAAACTAGGATAAAAGCTACCTGAATAGCAGGACTGTGTTGTCTGTGTCATAATTCAATCCTATGGGATGTTATTGTACCAGTTCTCTTGGGAGTCGATTCAACTGATGACATCACAGGATCCACCAAAAGTAATCACAATTAGTGATTATATGCCAAAAATATACCTTTTTGTTAGAAAACCATAACAGTACAATAATAATTATACATGTACATTTTTTATTTTTTAATAAGATGCTTTCATGATACCAAAATATTTCGAAACTAGTTACTTTTTTTGTGGGGGATGTACTCAAATGTGTTCATTATTGTAGACTGTTAAGGTATCTATTAATTCCAAGCCTATCCCTCCCTCCCTCAGGCATTGATATTTTTGAATGAACCACCACCTTTGGTGTCAGCTAAGTTATGCAAATGCCCCACCATGTATAAAAATTGATGTAATTAAATACTCTGACAAACAGGACATTTTCATGATGCCATCACATACTACAACTACTTCGAATTTGTATCAGTCTTGGAACTCTCAAAGGAATTGATAAATTTGAAAGAGAAAAAAAATAAAATGATGCCATAATGAAAATGTGCTATTCTCCGCCTAGGTATGTTGGGGGGGGGGGGGGGGGGGGCGAGGACAGTACTGGTAACTCATGCATTGTATTTATTAGGCAAGTTTAGTATTCGCAGACGAGCTGGATGAGGAGTCAATGTGATGAACTTTTCTAAAAGCTATTCAGCAGAGCGTCCATTTATTGCTAGTTCCAGCTCATCTGTGAGAATACAAAACTAGTTTATTGAAACCACAGTAGATCTCAGATTCCTTATCCTTGTATTAGAATTAGTTGAACATCAAAAGGCATGCTAGTATGAATGGAAATTGAGTATAGCACAAAATATTTCAATGTATTATTGTAATCTCTCAAAACTTTTGTATATAGACAATGATGGTGGTCCTAGCACTAGGGACAACCTCTCTACTATACCAGGCCCATACATGTATTATGTTCATTTAACCTTGTCTGTAAATGCAATTGGACTCTATATAATTTTTTGTAATCAACTTTTCAATTATTTACTGTTACTCTGTTTAACACTAGTTTCCCCCTTTTATTAACCACACAATAATTATTAGGTCTTCAGTCTCAGTCCATACTCAATACCTCTTGCAGTCAATTTTGTTATCAGTACCAACCAACAAACTTGGACAAAATAGGTTGGCACATCCATTTGAGATTAAAACACAAGAAAATTATTACCCTTTTCCTTATATACCCATCCCCTGGCTCAATGTTGATGTTTTCTAGTTATGCACAATAAGCTGAATATAAAAATTGCCCTTTCAACATTGAATGAACAGGGAGGTCCAGAATACAAAACACATTTGTCCAAGATTGTACACATAGCTTATTCCTTGTGATTTTTATTTTAGTTTTTAAATTCTGTTGCATAATCTAAAAAGCAATTACTCAAGTTATGTAGTTCATGGCCTTGTTTGGAGGCTTTCAATAAAAACAAAAAATGTATTAGGAACACAGTGTTAAATGAAAAGTTACATTTATGTAAAAATATTGTCAAAAGCTGTAATTTTGAAAAGCATTGGGATTAGCTACAGTCACCCAGATGAGAAACAAAATATGGACTGCCAACCAGCTGCAGAGTGTGCAATTCCAGTGGATTCTCAGTGGACCAGTATAAGAAATATATATCATTCAAAAACACATTAATGACATTTTAACCAATCAGATGAAGCAACTAAGCCATGTAGTGTTTTATTGGGTATAAAGGAGGATGCACTAGGGCCTTTATATACCACTAGGGTCTCTATGTATACACAGATACATGGTCAAATGCATGAGCAATACAGTGAAATTGAAAGACCTTTCAATCTTCCCTTTCTGAAACTGCCACCAGAGAAATATCACGCTGGGATCCTTTTGCATCACTCTTCAATGGTGTGGACTGAAAGTGTTGGCGTTTACCTAAATTTAAATAGCAACCATTTAAAGTTTAGTATGGCATGTATTTAAAAAAGAAACAATGCAATTTATCAAAGCGGAGAGGGTCAGTCTATATATGCCAGGGAGACGGAAAGATGTCCAGAAAAAAACTAGGGAGGAGGAAGAAAAATTATGGGATTACATTCATGTTCTTGGGCTTGGGAGAAATGTTTAAAACTCGCTAGGGACGAGGGAGAAAAAATCGAAAACTAGGTCTAGGGATGAGTTATCACACCCAAAATTTTAGCTGCGAATGAGATACAAGACTTTCAGACTTTAGCAAATATATCTTTCCCACTGAATAAGCTTATAAAATCAAAAGAAACGTTACAACAAGCAATTGAATTCAACACTTACTTGATGTACATGTATTGTAGGCTGTTGGTGTTGCTCGAGCTAGGGTTCCTTGTTGAAACCTTTCGCATCGGCAACTCGGCGATACTCTGGAGGAGTAAAGTTTCATCATATTCGCTATTTGAAAGGCCTTTTATCCCAAAACTTTCTCTGGTTCAATAGCACATACGTGGAGCGATTCCTTTCTCCTCCTTGCACTTTTTCGGCCTCGGGGATGGCGACTAAAGTGCCTGCCGTTCTTCACGTACTAACTACGACTAAAACTTTAAAATAATAACATACACACGAAGACTGATAATTCTGAAAAACAACTTGATGATACAATTGACTTTAACGTAAACACTTAGGCCGATGGAAACAGATTTTCCTCTTATACTGCTAAACTCCCTATATGGCCGCCATTTATCCTGGCATACAAAATGGCGGATTCGCACTTGTGAGCGCGCAATGCCTTTTGGATGACTTGGATTCTTTAAGAACTCCCATAAAGGAAAATATTTGAAGGATTAAGGTGATCTCCTTGTTTTGCAATGCACATATAGATCTACTGCACATGTTGGTGAAATCTAAAATCATAGGTACAGATATCCGTGTTTGGGTGTACCACTGAATCTTATGTATTTTAGCACTTATTTTAATTTGATGACATTGAAAATTAAGTCCATTTGGGCGATTTAAGGCAACTTTTATGAAACTCTGCCCAGTTCTTCCTCAGAAAGTCTGGTTTTGGAGGTAAATTTGCGATATTCTGCAAAATATCTTCGAAACGAAAATGGTGACCCCCCTTTTTTCTTCCATATGTTTAATCACAGCAAGGTTGGCCAAAAGATAACATTATGATAATTATAAAGAATTTCTTGATGCTGAGATATTTTATGCAAATACTGTAAGCAGCTATTTTTATGCTCATTTAGGGATACTAATAAAACATTTCATCATATTCTGCTGTAGTACTGTCCACTTGTAGTATTTTTAAGGTTTTTACTTTAAGTTTGGTATACAATGTACATACTGCACAATAAATTCATTTGTTTGCTATGAATTGTAAGACCTACATGTACATTGTAGCAGTTAATGGAGGCTGTTTAAATTACTGATTTTATGCTGACATTTCGCATTTTTCTGCTGTGGGACCTCTAAATTACTATAAATTGCAGCTACATGTACTTCATGCAAAAACGAGAATGGCGACCCCCTATTTTTATTGCATTTTTAGAGACCTTGCTTGGGGTATAACAACTCAGTGGGCAAAGTTTAAAAAAAAAGTTAATTTCAACTTCTTTTTTAATGGAATTACCTTAATTGACTCTACTCACATTAAAGTGTACATGTATATGAATTAAAAAAATATTTTTTTCCCAATTCGCCAAACTATCTTTAACTAAGATAAAAGTATATTTTTTCCTTGTTGAAAGTTTACTCTAGCCCGTAACAGTCAAATATGTTCCCAAAAAATATCAAACCCTGCATGAGTTTTGACCTGAATTTTTCATATCCTGTTACATAGTTGATTAAAAAATCCCATACCCCGTAGGTTTTCCAGAAAAAAAATCCTACCCTGTACGATTTTTATCCAACCCGGTACTCCCCTTGAATAATGACCAGTTCCTCAGTTAGATATTTTCTCTAATTAGACCCAACAAAACTACATTAAAGTGTACATGTATATGAATAAAAAAAATTTTTTTTCCCAATTTGCCAAACTATCTTTAACTAAGATAAAAGTATATTTTTTCCTTGTTGAAAGTTTACTCTAGCCCGTAACAGTCAAATATGTTCCCAAAAAATATCAAACCCTGCATGAGTTTTGACCTGAATTTTTCATATCCTGTTACATAGTTGATTAAAAAATCCCATACCCCGTAGGTTTTCCAGAAAAAAAATCCTACCCTGTACGATTTTTATCCAACCCGGTACTCCCCTTGAATAATGACCAGTTCCTCAGTTAGATATTTTCTCTAATTAGACCCAACAAAACTACATTAAAGTGTACATGTATATGAATAAAAAAAATTTTTTTTCCCAATTTGCCAAACTATCTTTAACTAAGATAAAAGTATATTTTTTCCTTGTCGAAAGTTTACTCTATCCCACTTCTAGCCCGTAACGTTCTGACTAAATGATGCCACAATTTTGGTTCAAATTTTGCGCGGTCAAAGCAAGTAAATTAAGACTGTGACGTCAGTTGATTTGCTTTTCACACTGTAAACAAGTTTCTGCAAATCAACTGACGTCACAATTGCATCCCAGGTCCCATAAAATCTGTTGCATGAAATTGAGTTCAAACACGTCACGGAAAACTGTTTTGTCACAATTTATTTTTCTTTCCCAAAACTCTTTTGGGATTATATAACTGTAAATAAGTTTCTAGTAAAATATATCAAAAAATTATTTTCAATTCATATGCACTTTAAGCAGCCACGTTGACTTCCAGGAGTATGAAAACCATTGTTTTTGCACATCTACATTATTTTGTAACTGCTCAGTTCGAGGCTGACCTTGCAAACCATTATTGTTTCTAGCCAACATTAAGCTGCCATGTGTGAAGGATCGATCACTTAGTATGTTACATGTCCTCACCCTTCTTGTCATAATTGTGCTTACAGCTGTTCATGCCACAGTAAAGTGTATGTTGCTGGAAAGTTGGTGTATGGAGATGCAATCATGCTGTCACAGAACCTCCAAGTACCACTCAAGGAAAGCATGAAGAACATTATGGTAAAAATATACATTTGTATAGCTAGCTTGAAGAGCTCCCATACACACACCTTTTTTCCATTACTGTACATATTTATCAAGTAGTCAAGAGATTCTGTTAGACACATCTGTTAGCCGGTACTCTGTACTGATTGCATGTTTGTGGTATTCATATCCATCCACAACACCCTACTAACAATGTATTTTGGTACCAATTCTAAACTATCGTAACTGTTTCAGACATTACATGGCCAGCCACATAAAAATTTGAAAGATCTTTGTACAAATGTCCAAACTAATATTACTAATATAATGATTGTAACAATTGTACATTGTATATGTAGACAATGTCTATAATACAGATGTACATTTTGTAAATGTAGACAATAGGCATATAATTAATAGCCACTGGTTTAGACAAAGTTGAATAAAGTGCACAAATAATAATAACTTTAGCTTAGTTTGCAAAAGAACGTGTTTCCAAATGGGTTGCCAAAATAATGTTAAATTTTATTGGTGCAAAAAAATGTCAGCCACAATTTTTTTCTGGTAGAATTTTATTTTTTATTGGTAGAAACAGGCATTTGTCAGTCTAGCGGAATCGCTGGTACATGTAGTGTATGTACAATGTAGTATGTGTACTATCAGACAGTGTGCTTTTGGATTCAATTTAGTAAAATTTAACAGATTAATCCATTTCTGTGTAGGTACTTGGTAGCTGCGTATTTATCGGTCCCTACTTCAAGAATATGGTACAATCCATTCAAGGAAAAGTCAGATCATATAATCGTAAGTAAATTAGTTTTCAACTCGTAGTGGCATCAGATTAATTAGATTACATAATTCTTGTCCTGAAAGAATTAAGACATACTGTAAATCCTCTATTTATAATCCCCCCTTGTAGAAGTAGAAATTAATCAAGCCTCTCATCATATTTGAATAACAACATCCTTTGACATAAATATAATCAGTTGCTAAACCGTATGCGCTATGACATCTATTCACTATTACATTTGTACTATTTTACCAGTATCCTTTGCGCTGCTTAATCTTTTGTTGCTCTGATTTAGATCACTCGGGTATTCTTATGAGTTTAAAAATCTGAATTAGAAAAATAATTTAAAAAGGATTCTGGCCCAGGGGGGGGGGGGGGGGGGGGACTCCCCTATTGAAAAGTCGGGGTCTCTTAGGGGTATGCTATATCTCTTAGGGGTAAAAGTCATGATGGACCATGCCCAAATTACTATCTCTCTTAGAGGTTAAATTCATTTTTCCCGACGAGCATCCCCAACTTTTTTATAGGGGAGTTCCCCCCCCCCCCCCCCCCCCCCCCCCCCGGGATTCTGGTAGTAGTCAACTGTCACAACACAATACAGTCGAAGTTTTAATCAATTTCATTTTGGTGTGCGATGTTTTTTGGCTATAAAATTATAAGATTATGGTTCCCACTTAATATAATGAACTATTCCAGTTTTCAATAGCTCATTACTTTCTTCTAGAACAATTCAGGAAGAGTAAGAAGTTAACAGTGAGTGCAAGCTCTCTTAAACCTCTCTGTGATGGAATTGTAGTCAAGCTTTTCTCTGCCTCTTCAACAGAAGTTGTGAGTATGACTTTAGCAGTGTTATAATAATATATTTGTTAACCCCTGGTTCAATGAGATTCATCCACATACAGGCAGTGACGATATTAAAATTTTATTTATTTAGTTAAAGGAGAACTGAACCCTAAATCAATCCGACGACTATACAAACTTGTATTCAAGAGAAATAAGTTCTGTTATTTTATTTCTTTGTGGTGCACGTCTAAAAAGAGGAAATACGTTTTGAAGGTAGAAAAATAGCCGATTCTCCGCTGATAAAGCTAGTTTGTGTGGTGGCTCAATTCAGTGCTTTTCCCCCCATATTGTATGTCATGCATACCGAGAAAAAACAACTACACCTTCAGCACAAAGAAAGCACAATAGTGCGCAATTATAAGTCGTTAGTCCATCTATTCAAATCCAATGACAAAACTAATTTATTCCCTGTATCGTAACATCACAGATTGCAGGAATTGAGCCGTCTGTACTTTGCGGCGATTGGGAGGAAGATTTTCTTTCCTTTGACGCAATTAAAACACAGTAATTAAAAATAAATTTTGTTATGATTCTTTTCATGTTTAGATCTACTCATTGAGCTAAAGTTGATTAGGCTTCAGTTCTCCTTTAAGAGTACTCCCTAACTGTGTGAGACTAGTAATACAGTACTACGTCCAGACCTGTATTCTGATTGGACCCTGTGATTATACTGTAGCAGATATTGTTTTTGTACTGCTTGTTCTAAAGGTTAGGGTGTTTTGTATTGTTGGTTAAAGCCAATACTGTGGCTTGTTTCGAGAAGTAGTCTGGCTCACTTCCAGACCTGTATTCTGATTGGACCAATTTATACTGTAACTCTATTGTTTTTGTATTGCTCATTCTAAAGATTAGGGTGTTTTGTATTGTTGGGTAAGCCAATACTGTGGCTGTTTCGAGCGGTACTGTCTGGCTCAACTCTGTTTAGAGAATTACAATTCAGGTACAATTTGTTAAACCATAGTTTTCTTTTATTTATTAAAGGCACTTGGTTTTTTCTCGGACATCATAGCAGATGTAGTGCCAAGACTTGGTGGCAACCCCCTTCAGAAACAGTAATTCTTTATCTTTAGGCTTTGATGTTCTAATCATGAGCAGAAGCAAAGGAGTTTCTGGAGAGCCTGGAGGAGGAAGAAGAGCAAACTTATGAACAGTACCTCGTACAATTAAGTTTATCAACCTGTTTTAGTACAGTTTAATAAAATTTATATACATGTAGCAGCTAAAGTGAGCATTCTGCACCGTTAAAAAGTGGTTGGTAAGTGGTTGATTGTTCAATTTAGCCAAAATGAGCAGTAGTATTTTGTCAGGTTTAAAAACGTGATGCAGTGCCGTCACTAGCAGTTAAGTCCACTTGCCCTGGACTACTAAAAATTTAAGTTTAAATCTTGAGAGACACTAACCCTTGGGCTAGTACATGTAGATTTTGTACACCGAGATCAGAGTTTACTTTTTTTGCAGTGTGGGCTACTGAAATAAGTGTACTGGCTACTAGATTTTGTCAATAGAGGAAATCGGCTAACTCTGTTGCCATCCAATTCGACAGATCATGTGATGTAAACACACATTACTCTGGAGAATTGACTCTTTGAAAATATATTTTATTCAGATAGGCATGACTGCATTATGATTAGAATGAAAAAGGAATAATTCCCTAGAGTAGCATCTGTTTACATCACATGATCTGAATTGGGTGGCAACAGCGTTAGCCGATTACCTCTATTGCCAGCCCATGGCCAGGAACTAGTTAATAAAAAAGTTAGTTTCGAGCACTGTGATGTGAAGCAGAGTGCTTTTAGACCTGATAAAACGTACTGCGAGTACAATACAATACTTTAAACAATTTTCTGAAATTTTAATGAAATTGTCATGTGCAGTGTGAACAAAAAAAAACAGGTCAATAATTTGTGAGAGTCTCTCTGCATCAATACAGAAATTTTTACTCTGAAATGTTGCCATGGACAGGCAAGATCAGTTCCTTCATAAAGACTAATCCCGAGTCTTTTGAAACTGAGACTGCGACAGTCTTTAAACAGATTCCACTGCAAAGGTGGTGAAGGCCTACATGATTGTTTTAAAGATTCGCTGTGAGTACCTTGGTTTTTATTTGGATTCCAATCAATTCTGATAAAAACCAAGACAATCACAATGAATTCTTATAAAACCCATGGTGAGTCCTTTTGTTTTTATCAGGCCAGTATAAAAGCTAGTCATGTTCAGTTGAGTGTTGAAAAGTAATTAGGTGATTAATTTTGAATTTAATTGGTTAGTTATCCACAATTGTATTTACTTTGCCTCATGATTGGTTCAAGGATAACATGATTGTGAGTTACTTCAGTTCATGATTGGTTCATTGGGTTTTTACTTGCTCCTGTGATTGGCTCACTGGTTTTAGTTTTACAACACTCAATTGAAAATTGGTTCACTGATGTTTTTACTTGCTCCCGTGATTGGCTCAGGTTTTGGGTTTACGACACTCAATTGAAAATCGCTCTATACACCTCATTCATAAGGGCGTGGTCTCTGTATTTTAACAGTTTTGCCACATGTACAATGTATGAAAAACAACATCCTTGCCATGCGAACGAGCATACCAACATTGGTGATTCTGTAGAATTGGAGTGTTGTAGCATAAAAGGCTGTAAAGTTACAGCGATTTGAAATTAGAGAGATTTGTATGAGAAAAACTGTGTAGGCCTTTACAGCCTGGCTTTCGTGTATTTTCTACATTGAAAATGCCAATAACTCGACAGCAAACTGTGGTCAATTACTAATTTAAGTACGATCTTTCATGTGGTAGCAAAAGTTTCTCTGTACACATTAATCTTCCAATTTATGCAAATTAGGTAGTGGCCATTATGAATGAGGTCTATACCCTTGGTCATTTGCATGTAGTATTCATTCTAGGGCGCAATGTTGCAATATTCTCAGTTTTAACAACTCATTATCATGCACTAATGTTCAAATTGAATGCAACACTTTGGATTCTGTGCAACACTAAATCTCCCTTTGAGATAAAATTCTCGCAAAATTAGAGAAGAATTGCGACAAAGCCTCCCACCTTGCTTCGTTTCTAGAATGAACACTGATTGGCCCAGTGAATTGAATGTTTTGTAAATCCCTGCAAAATGGTCCTTCTCTGTGCGAGTTGTACAAGACGATGGTTTTACAAGGGACTTTAATCTACCGGGTACATGTATTTTGAATTATTATTTAAAGTTAAATTTGTTTTTAAATATGTTAATTATGATCCAGGGATCTAAATTGCGATTGATAAATATAAAAAAAATAAAGTAAAGTGTCTATTTCTGCAACTAAAACATTGTTTGGTAACTAACAGCCTAGCAGGTAAAAGTGCCATTTTGCCATTTACCAAAAAGTCCTTCCAGATCACAATATTCTTCAAGTTGGGTTCCCTTTATTCTTACTAGTTTTATATTTTTTTAAAGTATGTTTTCAGTTAAAAAGTTGAAAATTGTAACAAATTAAATGATTATTGAAATTTACCTATTACAGAGGAAGGCATAAATGTATGGATTCCCAGACGGCAAAGGAAAGCATAAATTTATGTGCTCCCTGAAGAAAGACTCAAATTCTTTAGTTTTTGTTGAAAAAGTCTGCATTTTTCTTCAATTTCTTTATTCAAAAGTAGCCAAAACATAAGGCTGGTATTTTCAAAAATGCCACTTGGCAACGTTTTTCCCTAAAACAGCATTTTTTTTTTTTTTGAGGTCTGTGATCATACATGTATTAAAATAATGTGGCATAGTTTGAATTTTTTGAAAGGACAATTATAATATAATAATAATTTCGCAAGATATGATTGGTTGATTTGCAGTCCATAACTTCCCGTGCGGACCTTCCACCCACTTTCGATATCGAAGAAATTGAAGAAGCCATATTAATAAACATCTTATTAACCTTGTTTGCTCTGTGCATCCCGTAAGTTATGGCCCATTTTTATTGTCTGCACACTTCACACTAAGGCCATAAAAAGGCAAACAACTCATACTGTCCATAACGTATGGTATGTCGGACCTCGCACTTGGTTAATAAGAGGTATTTAATGTCTAATTATTACTCACATTTGTTTTAACTTGCCCTCCCAGACATTTTTCATGAATCTTGATGCATGCACACCGATACAGACTGTAGCTATTTCTTTATTATTAATAGTATTTTTTTTAAATACTCAATACATGTAAATACCAGAAACAGTAGGAAAATAGTAAAAGTATAATATACAAAGATCCTTGTTCATTTCTTTAGACTAATATTGAGACTTTATTTACTTTAAATTTTCTAAATTAGTGCATAGTTACATTTGTAGGTTGGTTATCATTGATGTGCTTATATAGTGGTCCTTAATCCAGCTTAATTACCACAAACATCTTATAGAATCAACCCATTCATTGTATAACATCCCAGGAATGTTAAATCATGCATCAGTTTAGTCTGGAAATCAGGAACAATAATTATTATTAAACAAAATATTTTTGGCAGCATTTAACTCATAGACCTCGAATTCTGTCACTTCCCTTTCCCGACTGTTCTATTGCAGCAATCGTTCATAGAAATGTTTGAAAAAAACTAAACAATGGACCTTTCAAACAGCTATTGTTTTGCATTATCAGTGTGGTAGCCAGGTTTTCAAAAATGGGGGTCCCTTAATTAATATTTGTTAGTTTTGGAAAACTATCATGTCCATGTATATTCTCACTACAAGCAAGTCAGTTTGTTTGGGATAAAGTAAGGTATTTACATAACTTGAAGCCAATGAGTTGCATCCAAAAAGACTCCTTTGCATCATTTTTGTGCATCCAAAATAGACGCACTCTGGATACAACACTGCATTATGATCAACAATGCTTTGTTTAACAATGGTTAGGATTGAGCTCATTGTATGCATTCCATATTTTGTTTTCGATAACCTTCGTAACAATGAACTGCGATGGTTTGCACCCTCAGCCATCAAAATCACTTAGTCACCTCAGAACATGTAACAAAGGTTCCCTTGTACATGGGGGCCGGTCATTATTTAAGGGGAGTACTGGGATGGTTAAAAACATTGTTTTTCAGATTTTTTTCCGAATCCAGTCAGATATTTTTCCAAAAGAAATCAAACCCTGCACGAGTTTTGACCTGAATTTTTCATATCCTGTTACATAGTTGATTAAAAAATCCCATACCCCATAGGTTTTCCAGAAACAAAATCCTATCCTGTACGATTTTTATCCAACCCGGTACTCCCCTTAAATAATGACCAGTTCCTTAGTTAGATATTTTCTCTAATTAGACCCAACAAAACTAGACACTGACTCAGGCAGAAGATATAATAAAATCACAATACCATCAGGCTAGGTCTGATTGCTGCCGATTCAGTTGCTTATATCAGCTATGTAATAGCAGCCTTCTGGGCCCTTATTATCATTTCAGCAATTTCTGACACACCCTTCATGTGTTTCGCTTGTGCAAAGATTGTTGGACCCCCTTGACGCATCGTGGCTGAATCTCGCTCCATGACCTGAGTAATTCAAAAACACTATGTTCAGTTTCAGTATGGCATAAATGTATTTCTCTTGTAATGGACAAATGAGGTATGAGTTTGGGAATGAGAGAGAAATAGTTTCCTTAGTAGGATGATGGGTCCTGGCACTAGTAATGTGCTATTGTTATGGTAATAGTGGTACTGTCAAGGTACAGAGTCAGTTCATTGTGGTTCTGGCTCAACATGGTAACAGTTTAAAATTGTGGC
Source organism: Actinernus sp. WN-2022 (assembly GCA_030867875.1). Taxonomy (NCBI): domain Eukaryota; kingdom Metazoa; phylum Cnidaria; class Anthozoa; order Actiniaria; family Actinernidae; genus Actinernus; species Actinernus sp. WN-2022. The sequence continues at coordinate 9,843,630 of JAOWCC010001368.1, read as the reverse complement.
ATATGCGTGTACATGCGGGCCAGGATCCCACACAGCATGGGTTGTGAGTTCTGTATTATATTAGGGATAATAAGGAAGTAGTGTTTCCTCCCTTCCTTTTCAGGGTTTGCACAAAAATCCTTGAATTTCTCTGTAAGTACATTTTCCAAAAATAAAATAGAAAAAATACTTGTTAATGAATTAAACATTATGGTTTCACGAAAGTTGACAAATGTAATGACATCTTGTAGCATCCTTCGTACTGTAAGTATAGTACTTGACAATGAAAAATAAAATTAATTTGTTCTTGAAAAGTCCTTGAATTCTGGTGGCTGAAGCTATATGAATATAGCCTCCTCCACAGACATCAGTTCTCTGATTGTTGACTTCCTGTGGCAGGTGAAGGAAAGAGAAGAGGGAGATTGGAGCTGATCCCCATCCCCCCTAGCCACAAGACCTGCGGAGGAGGCTAATGCAAACCATGCTATAAACTTTGGCTGGGGACAACAAGTCTTACCTTAAGGTTGGCACCTACTGCATCTGCCAGATCAGTCTTATTGATAACCAATAGGTCACTCTGTGTTACACCAGGTCCTCCCTTGCGCGGTACTTTATCTCCACCTGCACAATCACATCATTGGAATATTTCAGCTTTGAGTACAATAGCTGACAATCTAGAGACTGTACTGTAAAAACACCAAATAATTCATTCATTTCATTTTTCTCAAGCTGTTCTTAGTTGGTTTTGTCACAGTACAAAGCTTGCAGTAGCTGATTTGTTTTCCATATGGCCTTGCCTTTTTAATAAATACATATTCAAAGAAGAAGTTACTGAACTACCGATTATCGGATAGCTACCTTTGAGCTTGCACTCAACATTAATATTTATTAATGATCTAATTAAGCTTAAAAAGACTAATCAGATTGCACAGTATTGAAGCTCTATTAGGCCAAATAAAAAATGTGTGGTTCTAGTTACATTAAAAAAAGATGGTGTTGGTAGGTAGGTAGGTACTTAATTATTTTATTCTAACTTTTGCACTGGCTGTATGGCACATTGATTTTTTTTTTTTTTAATAATAGCACTTCCCTAATGTCAAACTTGTTGGAAACATTTGTAGGGTCAGCAGGAGAAATCTTATAATGCTTGGTCGCCAGTGACTGGAATATTATTTGGCCTTACAAAAAACATGTAAGACCAATGATGCACAATCCTGCTTTTTTTGGCTTAAAACCAACAAAAATGACAGCAATTAATTAAATCAACAGGACTTAAAACTCCAGTGAAATATAATACACTAGCTGTGGAACCCTGTTACAATGTATAACAAAGTGCAAAGGACCGGAAAAATAGGTTCGTTATATTGAGGATTCGGTATAAATGACTCTTGGTTATAATGCTTTTCCGGGGAAGCACCAAAATGTTCGTTATAATAAATTATCATGATTTTCTAGTAACAATTCAACAAGATTGTTAGAACTTTTTTTGTATGCATAAGAGTTAAGGTACTGAAATAAACAACATGTATCCAGCTGTGTGCTGTGGTTGACATTTGTCAAGAATACACATAATTGACAGTTGAGCCATATATACAGAGGAATTAAAGAATCAAAGAGTTAATTAGTTAATAATTTATGCAAATGAAACAATTGGTTATATCCAGGTTGATTTCAAGAATGAGCCTGAAAATAATGTTCGTTATAACTGTCAGGGATTTCGTTACAACCAGGTTCATCAAATCCGGGAAACTAGTCTGTACCATATTTTTGCCGGGCTGAAAAACATGTTTGTTAATTATATCGAGAAATTTGTTATAACGAGGTTCGTTATGAAATAATGGGGTCCCACTGAAATGCTTTTTGAAGATTAGAAGGTTCACTCCAGTTCCCACCACAACACGGGTCTGTTTCACTAACCTGCAACATCTATGACGTAGATAATATAATCAGCAAGTTCCCTGCTGTAAGTAGCAGCCAGGTTATCACCACCTGACTCAATGATGACAAAGTCAGGATGGAATTCCTTTGTTAGCTGTTTGACTTCTTCCATGTTCAGTGAATAATCCTGTTGAACATAGGATTATTATTTATAATAATCTCATTATTATTATATTATCATTATAAAATTGCTATTACGTTAATTAATTACTGATCTAGATTTGTGTTGGTGGTGGAAAAAAGTACAAAATGCAACTATTTTCTTGTCATGATTACTTCATACATACATGTACATTGTGTGGTAAGATAGGTTATTAATGCTCAAGTGTTCTTACTCTGGATTCGGGTTGAACATTTAACAGCTTGTGTCTGATTTTGTGTTCGTTGCAACGGTTGATAAATGTTCACGTTTCTAGACACAACTTGACATGCTGCTAACCAAAAATGTAGACAGTTTCCTACGCTTTGTGTTTCTTTCATTTAATTCAAGTACGTAGAATACTTGTACTATATTGTAGCCAAATAATTTCATTGTTTTAAATGGTGAGAAAGTTGTAAAATATTGAGTGTTTCACCTCAAATCATATTTTGCTTACTTGTGCAACTGCCACAACATACAAAGCCAAGCCACCAACAGATGACAAATTGGTTAGCAACATACAATTCATATTTTCTACTTAATTAGCAATTTGACCATTCAGCCATTCAACAAACACAAAATTCAGACACTGTTAAATACTCAACCTGAATCCTCAGTTAGCCCTGGTCAATTAACTCTCCAACATTGCTGGATATAAATATGTGATCCAACATTATTGGATGAAAATGTTGGGGCGGCAGTAAAATCACACCCTGTATAGTATTGCACATTTTTGCGTTCACTCTGCTAAATGTAGCTAATAGATAACACGTCCTCGTTCTACTCAATCTACAGTACATTTCTCATAGCATTGGTTATATTGCTTCCGATTAATTTTTACCCACCCACCCACCATCCCTATATAGTTTACGTAGACATTGATGGGCGGCAGAGAGGTTTATTGTTTGCATCTTCCGATGTTTCACGTTTTGTATCTCGGATTGTTTCCCATGCATTTTAATAAACTTCTCTCTTAGCCAAACAAGCAAGCAGTGTCAGTGTGTTCTATGGGGGAATTATATTTCTTACGAATAGACAAGAGGACATGCATGCATAGACAAAGGATTCCGGAATAAAAAGTTGATTTGATTTATTTGTCATGGTGTATTGGCCATTCAAATTAAAGTTGCCAAAAAACGTGTCTTGGGTTGCCTGTGGATGGAAATCAAGCACGCTTTACAAAATTGGCACTGGGTCTAGTTTGACATCATCAGCAGAACATGCTAGATGCGCCATTGCATGAAAGGCCTTGCCGAATTAAGCTCCAAAACGTTTAGCGCGATATTATCATCTTTCTCGGTTATCTATTCAACGCTTTATACCCGCAAAGAGAGGAGTTCTGTTGATGACATCACGTTTTATTCTCGTCCTAGTCCACGAATGTGCGTGGAAATTATTCTACATTTGGAAGTTTAGTCGCTAAAAAAATATTGAAAACATTTTTATTTAAAAAAATTGGAATTCTTCCCTACCTAATTTAAGGTCAGACTAAGCTTTCAAAAAAGCATAACTGACCAGGGCTTATATGCACTTTAAGTTGATAGGAAATATATGAGGATTACCAAAAGGATCGAAGTGTCGCAAAATATCACAAGAATAATTAACATGCATATTTGAAGAAGAAATAAACATAAATTTGCCTCACTGATGTGTATGTACATGCATTGAACAGCGAATTCAAACCTTCCAAAATCTCTAAGATTGGCTGTTTTAAGCCACAAGGACGACATTTGTGAGGCAAATATATGCTTATTTTGTCTTCAAATATGCATATGCATGTTCTCTGTCTCTTCAATATTTTGCAACACGTACGTCAATCCTTTCAGTAATCCTCATATTTCCTATAAACTTATTTTTTAAATACAAATGGTGACATAAACACATTGTGTGGGCCCCCTGTGGATCATGCAATCCAACATTGGCTGGGTCCCGCACCCCCGCTAATCGCGCCTATACGGTGCAAGGTTCAGCTTACGCCGCACTTTTATAGCCCCCTCTTTTTGCATTTCCTGGATCCACCCCTGTAATAGTTTGGCCACTTGCTATATACCTCTCTGATCGCGGCATGTGGGCATCCTCCAGTCTCTACTGCTCTCATTCTCTCCTCTGGTAAAGCATCATTTCTTACTAAAAACTCCCAGTCTTCTCTGTTTCAATAAGTGAGTAGAACACAACCATTTTAAATGTCGTATAAACAAGAACCATGCAACGTATAAGTGACCTGTGTGGATTATGTGAACTGATCATTATTTCTCCGACAGCTACAAAATATATCAGTGAGCTTCAGATGTATTAATGGTGATGACTATTAGCACAGGAAGCCCAAGCTCTGTTTATGTAAATTTTAATTTTCTAAGGGTTTGTATGGGAATTTTTAAATCTGGTTTTTCGATAAATATACTGTAATAAAGTGAATAAAACTTACCTGGTGTCTATAATCTGTGTCTTGGCTGTGTCTGTACGTAGTTTCAGCGAATTTGGGCGAATTTTGAATCCCTTACTCTTCTTCTTTAGTATGAAGAGTAAGGGATTCAAAATTCGCCCAAATTCGCTGAAACTACGTACAGACACAGCCAAGACACAGATCATAGACACCAGGTAAGTTTTATTCACTTTATTACAGTATATTTATCGAAAAACCAGATTTAAAAATTCCCATACAAACCCTTATAAATTAAATTTACATAAACAGAGCTTGGGCTTCCTGTGCTATTAGTACAACTTTCCACAATATTTGAGGAATTATGCTTTAAAAAGATACATGAACAAACAAATACTTTCTTAGTAGCACCTTGTTCTCATGTCTGGCAGAATTGGAAGATCTCTACTTTCCTGGCATAATTTAATTAAATGAGATATATTATTTTGAGACAAAATTAAGTCGATACTCGGTATATAATCACAGGAAGCCCAAGCTCTGTTTATGTAAATTTAATTTTATAAGGGTTTGTATGGGAATTTTTAAATCTGGTTTTTCGATAAATATACTGTTTATTACAGTATATTTATCGAAAAACCAGATTTAAAAATTCCCATACAAACCCTTATAAAATTAAATTTACATAAACAGAGCTTGGGCTTCCTGTGATATAATTATAAGTACTTGAATCTGAACCTCTCTATTATCATTCTGTTCTGACCTGTTCATTCTGTTCTGACCTCGGGGGCTAACTAGAAAACCTACTGGTTAATTTAGCCCCCAGGCTCAAACATCCAACACCTACTATACATGTAAGTAATTTATATTATTGTATTTGCCCATTTTTATGTGTGTATTATTATTGTAAAACAAAAAATCAAAGAGCAAAATTGAATTCAAAAGCACACAGTTCTCAAGAGGAACATTCATAATTGTTTCTTAGATTCCTGTTTGAGAAGAAAAAAAAATGTATCAATCCAGCATAACAGGATTGCAGGCTGAATGACCAGTACATTTTAAATGCATACACGCATGTATGTTGTATGCATTTTGCATGACAGCTTAGGAATTTACTGATGAAGTCCTAAATTCTCCTTCGTAATTTCTCAGGGAGAATTTGAACTTGATCACAACTTAGTCATTGCTGCTGTTACACTTGCTCAGTTGCCTTCAATATTATTGCCTAAATCTTACTTAGTAAAAATATCATTGGTAACCACACAGATGCCACATCTGTCTCTTAAATAGTTGCACAGTGCCAGCACCAAGGCAGTTTTCCCTGACCCCACAGGACCTCCTATTCCAACTGTGAAGGCACGCTGTGAAAAACAGGATATAAATTTATTAGTAATACAATTTATGTATATATTTTTAGATAATAAACTTTGAATATCATAAAAATGCCCACATTGTAGTTACTGCAAAACCCCTGCAGGGAGGTACTCCTGTTTGTGACATATTATGTATGTGCCATGGGGGGTCATGGGTCAGGGTTTTGAGCTCAGTTTGGGCAGGTAGGGTCAGGGTTTTGACCTGATTTGGGCAGATCAGGGTCAGGATTTGAGTTTAATTTGGGTGCAGTCAGGGTCAGGGTTCAGTATTTTTTAGGCATCAGGGGTTTTTTTTCCCCCAAAAGGGGGCAATCAGGTTTTTGGAGCTCGGATTTTGGGTCAAACAGGGTCAGTTTTTTTTTAGACATAGACATATTTTATTTGGAGTCTTATACAATAAGGTACATAGACTAAAATCCAAATAACTACACTAACTTATAAATAGTGATTACATATCATTATTTCACAGAACTTCATAAATTCTGTATTCAAGATATAATTATAACAGATAGGTGTATAGGGTAACTAGTGGATAAAATGGAATAATTATAGGCATACTAAAAAGTTCAAGAACGCTCGCATCGATGCCTTTTTTCAAGGCATTCGTAAATAAACTTGGCACTTAATGCTTGGAGATTTGGGTGGGTCGATAACGAGACGAAATTTCACGTTCTCATTTATGTGAGTTTAATTGTTATTGAGAGTTGAGCTAATTGATGAGAAAAGTTCAATTCTTAGATTGTCATAGTTTCTACATCTGACTAGAAAGTTGAATCTCATCTTCGACTTCGGTCCCACACTGTGAACAAATTTGTTCTTCAGGCTTTTTGTATAAGGTCTTGCATGCCAGCTTCCTCTTTCAATTTCTAGACTGTGGTTGCTGATTCTTAATTTAGTCATGGCTGTTCTGTGTTTCAGCACAGTGACAGTTTTTAGATAATTTTCCCAATTATAACTTGTTTTAAATAGTCGGAATGTTCTCAGTTTGTTACGTTGATGCGAGCCTTTGCGTTCATCGTTATGAATTTCACTTGTCCATGTCTGTATTTCATTATCAATTATTCTTTGTTTGATTATAAAGGGAGCCATAATTTATGAGAATCTAAATCTGGCGTTGTTCAAATCGCGTGAAATTCAAATGAAACACAAAAATGTTTAACTTCAGAGTAAGGGCTACAGAGTTCGTAAACAGTCATAAAATACCATTGGCAGTCATAAATGGACAACTATCTTCACTCTGGTCACTTTTTTTATGGCTTGTTTAATTTTAAACCTTAAAACTCTAGCATTTCAAAGGAGAGGCTGATATGCTCGCTTGCTTTCTTCGCTGCTCAGCAATCTGAATTTGAAATTTCGAGCTCGCAATGCATGAAAAGAGGAGGGGCTAACCTATTTATACCGGAACTTCGTGTTTAAGACTATAAAAATATACGCACAGTTTGTTAATCATTTTTGCACATTTACTTGTACATAGTCGGTTTATATGAAAACTACTGAAAATAATTTTGTTACGACCTGGAATATACGGTGACACAGCTCCTTTACCTGTGAGTAAATAAAATTATTACATTTTTTAAAGTGCATTATAAGCCCTAGCCAGTTATCTTTGATATTGATTGTACATGAAGTGGATAGTTCAATGGTAGAATATTTCTCAATTTCGGTGTTGCATCTACGAGATATAAAGGTTTATATTTCCAATATGCTAATGATGTGATGTCATCACTGACATTTGCTGAATTTCTTTGTGCTTGTGAATTAAGCTATTTTCTAATTTAGTTTTTATTTTTATTTTTATAATTTACTTTGATAACCTTCAAATATAACTTAATTAGAATTTAAAAATAAGTAATTTGTCTCTACCAGCATGCTTTTGAAAAATAAGAGTGATGTCGGTGATGACATCACATCATTAGCATATTGGAAATATAAACCTTTATATCTCGTAGACGCAAGACCCAAATCAAGAAATATTCTACCGTTGGACTATCCACTTCATGTACAATTGATATCAAAGATAACTGGCTATAGACCCTATATGCATAAGTCCTGGTGACTAATAACATGTCAACGAGGTTGGTAGGTCCTCTGGAATGTTGAAATTGAAGCACCCGGGGAGATGTGTGAAATGCACTGAACGGATGTTCAGTGAAACAATGCATAGCAACCCTAACCTTAGTCACCAGGACTTGTGCATAGGGTCTATAGGGGCTTATATGCACTTTAATAGATATTTGAGTGATAGTCTATTTTACATCATCATTGGTACAAACCTGGGCAAAGTCTGTTCTGTTTACAGGTTTGTCCCTGGTAGTCCAAACTCCAGGACTGATCATGACCTCATGTGTGTGTCCATGTTCACGGTGATTGCCATCATGACTATGTTCGTGTGAGTGGCTGTGCTGGTTCACAAGGTCACCAACATTGCCAGCTGGGGAGAAGATTGTTAACTAGTCTGAACTTGTACGTAATAGATAGACAATGGGTAGCTGTGCTTTATCGGACACAAATTCTGTACATCAGGCTTATCAAACGTCTAGATGTACAGAGTCCTGTTTTTCAGTTATTTTGGCTGAGAAAATAGAAGCCAAAGCTTTAGCCTGAGGAAATCAGATGCCTCTCTACTTCCCAGGAAGAGATGTCTGAGATTTGAGCTGGAAAATTCCATACTGATGACGTAGCACTATGTACCACAGGACATATATGTTATGAATAAATCATTATTGTTGCACGCGATCACCAAAACAACTGGGACTTAGTTTTCATGCACAATACATCAACAGAACTCTGAATTCCTAGTGTTTCGTACACGGCACACTCGTTTTGGCACACCCCTATCCTAACCCCCCCTCCCCTGACCCTAGAGGACAGCTTTCAATCTCATTTTCAGTAGACTGCGCAATCATTCCAGACATTGAGCAATATTTAGAAGTTACTATATATACATGTAACTTCCAATTATTCAGATTGCATTAGAAAACACAGTGATTTCATGACTATAAAATTTACTGGGGGTAAGTCATTTAAAATATAATTTATTTGGTTCTTCAAATTTTAGGAGATTAAGACTCCCAGAAATTTAGGATAGGGGTGTGCCGCGGGATATTGAAAAACTGACCCTATTTAAGGGTGAACAATCATAAAATGGGTACCCTTTCCAAGGCTTGAAACTAAAATATGAGACCATATTCAAGGGACAAGTGATTAGAGCGTTTTTATTTCTCTCAGTCTGTGTAACATTTATTGAAGATTGTTATGCTTAGCAGGCAGAACAAAAATACCATATGTACCATATTTAACCCCCAAGGGGGGGGGGGGGGGGGGGACTCCCATATAAAAGGGGCGGGGATGCTCATCATATCTTTTAGGGGTTAAAATTACGGGACCATTTGGTATCACTTAGGGTGTTTAGGATGGAACGGCAATATTTTTAGCCATCAAGGTATCGTTTAGGGCTGAATACACCGGAGAAAAAAAAAAAGCCGACTATTGCTTGTGACGCTGCTCTAACAAGGTCTGGAATGTTTTCCAAGCCTAAACGAACGCACACTATTAGGCAGCATTGTGTTGGTAGTCTTCAGCAATATCAGATGTTTTGGAAAGGTATCTTTTAGGGGTCAAACAAAGCTTGGGCCATGCCCAGATTGGTCTCTTTTAGGGGTTCAATTTCAATTTTCCGATGAGCATCCCCACCCCTTTTATATTTTCCGATGAGCCCCCCCCCCCCTCCCCCCCCTCCCCCTGATTAATCATGCGTGATTGGTTGAAAGCATCACGTGACTCGATATTTTCTCTCAACGAGCAGGAAATATCAGCGAATACACCCCCTGTGAGCATATAAGTGCATGTCAAAGAAAATATTTGAAGGATGATAACAGCAATAACCTATATTGTGTCGTTGAAATATGCCCTGATATTTGTCCTTGGACATTATCTGATCCTCAAAGCTCAGTTTCCCTCGAGCTTCACTCTTGGGAACTGTTCTCTTCTCAGATCATATAATGTCCGTGGGCATATTTCAATGCCACAAATAGGTTATTGTATTTATATTCCCCAAGATGAAGTCGAGGGGAATATTCACCAATATCGACTGAGCCTGAGGCGAATAATTGTTTTACTATATCCAACACGGGAACCTGCTTTTGTTGAAATTCTAAAATTTCCGCATCAGAAACAATCGCGAAACGTGAATTTACGCCTGCCATATTGTTTCAAAATTATCCCGAGTTTTGTAGGTGGCTATTTAACAATTAGACCCGCAGCCTGAATGGGCTATTTAACTCGTAGCCCATGAGGGCGAGAGGTCTAATTGTTTTAGTATAAACTAACTAGTCGGACAGTAGAAAGTAATAGAAATAAATAAATTGAGTTGAAAAACTGCTATTACTTCGTGAAAATGCGTGCGGTTTTCCTCCACCATGGGCTATCACAAATAGACCTATAGTAGGGTAGCCAATCAGAATGCAGGATTTGTAATAGTCCACTAGTTGGTTTATACTAATGTTCATTAGTATAAACCAACTAGTGGACTATTACAAATCCTGCGTTCTGATTGGCTACGCTACTATAGGTCTATTAGTGATAGCCCATGGTAGAGAAAAACCGCACGCATTTTCACGAAATAATAACATTTTTTCAACTTCAATTTGTTTCTTTCTATTATTTTCTACTGTCCGACTAGTTAGTTTATACTAAAACAATTAGACCTCTCGCCCTCATGGGCTACGAGTTAAATAGCCCATTCGGCTGCGCCTCATGGGCTATTGACTCGTAGCCCATTCGGGCTACGGGTCTAATTGTTAATTATTCCGAGATAGCGAGCCAATCAGATTGCATGATCTATGTAGGTTCCCATGTTGTATTAATACTAATACAGAATACCTAAGAAATGAAATTTTAAGTGAAAACATTCAACAAATCGTGCAAATTTATATAAAGTTTAACTTAACTTTATTACTACCATTTGCAAGCTACCGTTAAGCGTGAACCTTTTTCCGCGTTCGTTTAAGTTTGAAACCTAGACGTCTGGCGGCACAAACCTTTGCAATTTAACCGCGATAATGACAACCTTTGACATGTCCCGCCTTCACGTTTCAGCGAGTGGGATTCAGGTTTGGAAACTTTTCAGCTAGATTTTCCTTCGCGCTACGCGCTAAATCATATAAATGTCGGTTCAAGTTAAAGTTTTGGACGCTCAGAATTATGAGAGATGCAAGACAACAACTGTCTCTTGGCATAATCTGAGTTGCACGACGGTAGAAGACATATCAAAGGTTTTAAACATCAAGGTTGAAACTAATTAGTTTGCCGACGAATTGCAAAGGTTTGGGACGCCAGACGTCTAGTTTCAAACATAAACGAACGCGGAAAAAGGTTCACGCTTAACGCCCGAAATAACGGTAGCTTGCAAATGGTGCCATCTCTGGACTTAAACTAGCTGTCTTACCAACTCTCCCGCTTTTGGCGGGAGACTTACGCTTTATAGCCTCATCTCCCGCTCTCCCGCTCTCCCGCTTTGAGTCCAAAATCTCCCGTTTTTTCGCAAGTGAGACTTAAATAAATAAAGAAAATACATTTTGCCTTGACTGTCCATTTGGTCGTCTCACGCGCGATCATTACAAATCAGGCAGATCCATACGAAGCAGTGATCTCCCGCTTTTAGAACTTCAGGGGTTGGTACAATGTCAATGGCCAATGTATCCCTGCAATCCCCGGAGTTATATTTGCACGTGTGTTTGTGCGTTGAATTGAGCGAGAACATGCAACGATGAACATTTCCACATATAAGTTTAAAGAAACATAAAATACAGCCTTACCTTTGAAAAAGCTACAATAATTATCTTCAGTTGAGCTCATCTGAAATGACCAGCGTATGCGCGTACCGACACTGGTGTTTTTGCTTATGGGGTTCCTGTGGTGGGAGATGCCAAACCGAGTCAAATTCCGCGTGAAAATTTACAGACAATGTATGGTAAACTGAAAACACGATTGCACGCTTCCCAGTACAGCTACATTCCTCAAATTTCGATATGTTAATCTTTTACCTGGTATCTTAAGTTTGTATCTGAAGAATATTTCAGAAATTCGATTTTACGTATTTTATTTGGCATCGGATTCCCATCGATTCCCATACAAACACTGTATTTCGCGCCATGTTTGCACCCTTTTCAAAATGTCGGAATTTACCGCGAACTGGTCTATTCTGGAGGTACCACAGGTACCCCAGGCTCATTATGCGTAAAACCGTTATTTCCCGGATATTTGAAATTACAGTAAATGTATGGAGTTTTAGTTCGAACGCCCGTTTGCTCTAAAATAAAATTCAGTAAATCGTCAAAATAGTCTTACCTGTCTCTTGTGTGTTCCTTTCAGTTTCTGTGAAGTTTCAAGCCATTCCGTTCAACATTGAGTGAGTTACAGGAAGAAAAATTCCTGTAACTCACTCAATGTTGAACGGAATGGCTTGAAACTTCACAGAAACTGAAAGGAACACACAAGAGACAGGTAAGACTATTTTGACGATTTACTGAATTTTATTTTAGAGCAAACGGGCGTTCGAACTAAAACTCCATACATTTACTGTAAGGGACCATTCATTTTTTAGAAGGGGGGGAGGGCCGGAGGAATCCCTATAAGCAGTAATGTAAAATCTTTCAGCCCCCCCTATTTTTTTGCATAGAAAAAGTGACCCTCCCCTCGGTAGTTGGTGATTTTTTTTGTGACCCCCCCCCCCCCCCCCCCCCCTCCCCATCCTTATGAACTTCCCCTCAACAAGTAAATCCACTGCTGAATGCATGGTAACCCAAATAAAGTATATATTTCTTGGACATGGGCACAAGCACACCTCTATCAACTACAATGTAGAATAACGTGACTTCCAATGGCCGACTCTTCTACCGTAACGGTTTACTCCATCATTTGCTGCTGCTTCTGGAGGCTGGTCCTCTTTCTCCTCATCTCCATTTTCATCTGAATCATCTTCATCTGAGTCACTCGTTTCACCAAATTCAAGCAGTACATCATCTTCACTATAGTCACTTTCAGAACCCTCACTGTTCCCATCTTCTGGCTGCAAGTCAGAGTCTTGCACTACTGACGTCTCACGAGCATTTGTTATAATTCTTTCGTATATGCCTTTCTCTTTGGCAAGCCGTGGTGAATTATATACTTGTCAAGCTCACAAACCACGACTTCAATGCTGCTACCATAAAAAAGCTTAATGAAATAGATCAAGAAATTTCAACATTAATGGCTCAAATTGCTGAAAAGCTAAATGAGCTGAGAAGCACATTCAAGGGCTTGGTGAGCAAGCCAGCAACATCAAAATATCGAAAGAGAAAGCAAAATAAAAGGAAAGCTAACCAACGGAGAAAGCAAGGTTTGAAAATGCAAAGGCAAGAGTGCTCCAAAAAGTAGTACCAAGGCTGTACAAAGGAGAAGAGGAAGCTATTGTTACGGATATGCGTGTAGAGGCAAAATATATTGTCATAGAAGCAGTGGAGAGTTTGTCAGAAAGAGAGACCAAGGTATTGCGAGAAACACTCAAAGCAGATGAACGATTCACTGAGGATGCAAAAGCTCGTATTTCCGATTTCCTACCAGCAGGTGTATTAACCTCATGTTATGACAGTGACAGTGACAGTCACAGCAATGGTGACAGTGACATTCACAGTAACATGGCGAACAATTTCGTACAGTCAGCGGTTGTCATTGCGGGCGCGAACGTGAAAATTTCTTTTTTTAAAGAAAGCCGTTGATGAGTATTTATAGAATGAGGAGAGGTTACATGGACATCGACAGTCAAAATGGCGGACGAGCTGCTGTTTTCAACGTCCTGCGCGAAGGGAAATGTAACAGCTGAACGAGTCGGGTCTGTCCCTTTAAACTTTGTACGTTTGGGAAGGAGAGTTTTGGCGTTAAAATGCAGTTATTTACAAGACATTTGGAACCACCAAAGCAAGTATTTCAACTCGTTTTTCTGGCGTTAGAATCTACTTTGGTATCTGCACAACAGATTCAAACTTGTGGACCTCAAACATGAACTACTCGGAAGTCTTTGTGATTGAGCTTTCTGACTGGCCTTTACAGTATTTAACAGAAGATGTATGGCGGCTCTAGCCAATTTGGGTCGTTTTTTAGCTGAGCATCGGGAACCGGTCTAATCATCCACAACGTGTTAGCAATCATAGTCGAGGGCAGGAGCAGGCATGTTAACTGAATTTAAAACTTGTGGACCTCAAGAAATATAAATATTAAAGCAGCAAATTGGAAAATTGCGAAAAGGTAAGCCTTGTCTTCACTGTTTTCACTAATTTTGGAACGACGTGTAATGCATTCTACGCATGCGCGGCGGCCATGATGTACGATATTGTTCGCCATGAATGGTGGCAGTGACAGTGACACAGCATAAATATAGTTGTTTTCTTAAAACTGTAGTTTGTTTCAGCTGCAGCTAGTTACTGTTGCATTAGTTACAAGGTATTTTGACTCCTAAGTACATTGTGTAAAATCCTCTTGAGAGGAAATTTATGGCAGCCGCAAACAACCACTGGACTTTGAGAGTAGTATTTTGAGTACAAAATGATACATTTATAAAGCTATGAGCTAGAGGGCAGACGTGTCTGTTTACAGGTGCCAACCAGTTAACAGGGCTCGAAATTGCGCCCGATACAGGCGTAAATACGCCTAAATTTTTACATTTTACGCCTAACGTTTTCCACTTAGGCGTAAAATTACGCCTAAATTTTGGAGAATTACGCCTAAATTTTTTAAGCTGGGCGTAAAATTACGCCTCCTTTTTTTCTTAATTTCGAGCCCTGGTTAAACGTTTTATGTCAGCTAAATACTGGTAGAGCAAGTTAGTAAAAATGTCTTGACCCCCCCTCTATGTAGTGTGAAAAATACGATGACCCCCCCTTTTTGACTGAGTAAATATTTAATGGCCCCCCCTTGGATTCCTCCGGCCCTCCCCCCCTTCTAAAAAATGAATGGTCCCTAATTTCAAATGGTTTCAAATATCCGGGAAATAACGGTTTTACGCATAATGAGCCTGGGGTACTAACACTAATCACTTATGATTGTAACCTACACGGAAGCACATTGCGACACAATAGCAGTCCGTATCACAAAAATAACTCTGTGAAGTGCATTTGAATATACCATACATAATTTGTGCTATATAAATTATTACTAGTGATAATCATAGATTAGAAAGTGCGTTCGAAATGGTTTTTAAGACCAGAATTATCATCCCTCCCTGTTCCCGAGTTATAACAAAATAAATGAACAGTTGTGGTAGTCACAAATACACACCCTTCTGAGACATCACTGCAACAATCTAGACTACACTGTCAACAATAGTCAATAACAGACCGAGTCTACTGTGGGTGTAAAATATCCTGATCCAATATATATATGTCTTTAAATAATAAATGTGAAAAGTTTGAATGTCTCGACTTATAATTTATACAAGGGGTGGATATGTTGGGTTAAATACACTGTAATTAAGTTATCAAATGACTGAGATAAATTAAGATAACATTTTGGATTGCAACATTGAGTATGTAAGTTATCAGCTGCAATTGCTAAACAAAGAATATTAAGCAAACCACGCATATATTTTTGTATTTTGTTAAGAAAATAATGTAACACCGGTAGGTAAGTTTATTTAGAGGAAAATGTAGTTTTAACAAATTCAACAAATAAAATATCCATTGGCAGTAATTTTGTCTTTAACAACAGACAATTAAAATTTTGCATTCACCCCGAGTTTTGTAACAGATGCCTACTTTCTTGTCCTTGTGTTGACCTCCTATTCAAAAATATTCTGAAAGCCCTGTAATTAGTGTCTGATTAATGAGGGACTGGATGGTAGGGATGGGTGTTTATTTAACTGACAAATAACAGTTAAAACTTAGACCATTTGTGTCAGTTGACAGTTGATCTCTTAAAAATAGCATTTTAAGGGTAATGAGAATTAATATTATTTTGTTGAATTTCAAAGCTGGATCTTAAATATATCAGCTAACAGTATTTTTTCTATTATCAGTTAACAGTTAAAAATAGCCTTATTTCATTTATTTGTCACTTGACAGTTGAATTTTAGGCAGTTTTTCAGTTAACCCCATCCGGACTCTTCTGTCGGTGATACAATATAAACTATAATTATGCATGTGTATAAACTACAGATAAGGGACGGACCATTTGAAAATTGATGGGGGGGGGGGGGGGGGGTACCCGGATTTTTTTTTGCTCGAATTTTTTTTTAGGACTCCTACTGCTGCAATAATTTTTTTTATGGCGTCGGACCTTGCACGATATTTTTTTAAGGCATTCAGTATTTTGGTTTTACATCAAGAACATTTTACACAATTTTAATGTTTCTAGATTTATGGTATTTGCCATGTATATTAATTACCTTTGTTTAGTAGAAAACATATATATCAGGCATGTTTTCACAAAAGGAGCCTTAGAACCTAAGACCCCCTTTTGTGAAAACATGCCTGATCTTGTGTGCCTTTAGCTTTAAAAGCCAGTATTAAACTCGTTTTTCAGTTTAAGACTTTTCTGGTCTTTCTATCCCATAATTTACTTGTGTGAGATTATCCCATAATTTCTTTATTTGAGAGCTAGAGGTTAGGATTAGGTTAAAAAAATCGCCATTTTCTGGTATTTCTACTCAAAATACGGCGAAATTGCATCCACTAAACTTAATCTACAGGAAAAGAACGTTGTATTGCCGTGTAGTGCATCGAAATCCATTAAAAGCGTGAGAAATGGCGCCACTTTGAAATTTAGGTTACACAAGTAACTTTGAGAGATAGAAAAACACATTTTCTGGTATAATTTCTACTCAAAATACGGCAAAATTCCATAGATTAAACTTAATCTACAGGAAGAGAATGTTGTACTGCCGTGTAGTGCATCGAAACCCATTAAAAACTCGAGAAATGGCGCTACTTTGAAATTTAAGTTATACAAGTAAATTGATGTAAATTGATGTTGGCTTTAAAAGCCGGTAATTCACTTTTCAACGTTTTCATCAGTTGGTTTTTCGCGATTTTTTTTTAACTAGTCCTCCCTACCCCTCACCCCCACATAAAATACCTTGAGATCAATTATGGGATAGAAATGCCAGAAAAGTTTAAACTGTCATTTGCCCTTTCAAGAAAACGGCAAAAATACGAGTTATTGGCTTTTAAAGCTAAAGGCACATGCACAATATCAGTCTCTACCTCATACTCCTTCCCAGATGGATACTTAAAATTATACTGTTAATTCGTGCATCATATTGCATTGTTCCGTAGTCTCAAATAAAAAAATATAAAATGAAAAAGTGCTCAACATAGACTCTTCTTAATATTTATGCGCATATAATTAGCTACTCGAAAACGAGGCTATCCCCGCATCGTTGCTTCGCTGAAAAGCAAAATGGCGTCGCGGATGGAACATTGCTGTGTTCCTGCGTATGGAAGAAAAAAGTAGAATGTCTTTAAACATTGCGAGGGGCAAAGGCCCTAGCTTTTTACTGCTCTCTAAACACTGGTTTCCTGTGTTCTGGAGACTAAACATTGGCTGAACCTGTTTCAGCTAATGAACAAAGTTTCACCCTTACTCGATTTTTTTTCGGGGTGATTTTGGCTCGTTCGCTCTTTTTTCTGTGGAAATTCGGCCTGCTCGATATTTTTTTTGGGATTTGCGGTACCCCTCCCATCAATTTTCAAATGGTCCGTCCCTAATTCAAATTATTCTTCAAGTGAGATCAGAATATCAAGTACCATTGTCAGTTTATATTGTAGAATTATTACTGATCAATATTTAGGTAGCTTAATTGTTTCAGTGGTGGAAGCGGAATAATGAATCATGGCTATAAAATTCGTAGAAATAATGAAAGCACAATCCAATACAGCGAGAAAGCCAACAGAATTTACGATCGCAGGTTCACTCGGTTTTTACTGGATAATTCAGTAAATACTGACAAGTTGATTTGACTGTTGGGGTTGAATATGCTGCACCAACAAAACATACCACGTTTGGTTTGATACAGTTTGGACATCACTGCACCGGACTTTGTCAATGCTCCAGAGTGTAGACTAGTGAACATTTCCCTCAGGCTTTCACTCCTTTAATAAATCGTACAAACCAAACCAGCAGGCCTGGGCCGGGTTGTTCAAATCCCGATTAGTGTTAATCCTGGATTAACTCTGCACAAAACCTATTGGTTGTCATGGAAATTAACCCTGGATTAGCACTAATCGGGCTTTGAACAACCCGGCCCTGGAGAGCAAACGTCGAAGAACGTTGAAGAACATCTCGGCAAAGCTCTCATGACGACTCCGACGCCATCTTCGGTTAGGCGCGTAAAGACCCCTGGGAACGAAGTTGACCACAATTTCTCGATATGTTTCGCCTGGAAACGCACAGGGAGCCCAATGCAAGCAGATTAGTATGCGTTCTCCTTCGTCGAACGCAATTATACGACTTGGCGTTTTCGAGTGCAAATACGGGCTAAAACGAGGGCAAATATGACACCGTACTTCCATTCAACCAAAACGACCGGTTAGAAGTTTCGAAAATTTCGAATGTCGAATGGAACGGGATTTTTCGAATTAGACAAACCGGTCTACCCGGTTATTAGTAGCCTCGATTTCAATTCTCAAAACTGGCAAATCACAGCAAATCTAAACCGGGAATTTTGAATGGAACAGAAAATTAAAAGAGGACCACCTCGCGAGGTGGTCCACAATTTCCGAAACTTCGAACCGGAAAGTTTACTGTTCCATTTGATTTTTGACCGGAATTTTCGTTTTTTTTTGGTTGAATGGAAAGCGCCCCGTATTACACGGGTCGCGAACAGGTTTATTCAACACTAAAAGGTTTTGTAAGCGCGCGAGCAAATCGAAATGGGGCTGTTTGAGTAACAGCCAATCAGCTTTTAGCGCGCGAAAAAAACTTTTTTCAGTGCGCGCTCGCTTCAACTGAGGCTGAGGTTTCTTCTCTCGAGATGTTCTTCAAACAGAGCAGTAAGGTAAGCGAAAATAAACATATTTTGTTCGTGTTAATAGCTGTCGTATAATAAACAATCTATTACACGAAAAGTTGTGTAATACGGATGGGAATTTTTACTCGTCAATTTTATTTTTTCGAGCCTGAAACACAACTTTTCGTGTAATAACCTCTTTATATCTTTACTTTACTTTGATTGTTCTTTCCTTTTCTTAAATATGTAAGTTAAGTACGAATAAACATGTTGTAGTTGTCGCCATTATGATAATTTCCAACCTGGAGCCAAAGAGGGAGGAGTCACAGAACAAGATCAGCTAAGTTACTAACCTAAAGAGAAGGACAGAGGTTTTCATCCGTCAAACACCGTTAACTAAAGAGTACGTGTTAATGTTGGATTAACCCGGTCGTGTCTTTTGGCAGAGGCATATAAGTCATTTATTGGCGAACACCTAGCCTGCTCCACAAGCAGGTATAGTTAATGTTGTCTCTTATGATTTACGGGTTACTTGTATTAATGACTCTTTTCTTCACCTGCCACAGGAAGCCCACAATCCGAGTTCGCAAACTGTAGACATGCCTGCGGAGGAGGCTCGATCCGAAAGAGAGATCTCTTCTCCTTTTGTTCCTGCCGAGCGGCACCCGCCAGCTTCCCTTCATACAAAAACGTGCGAGATCCAACGAACGATTCATGACTTAGAACTAGTATTACATTAAATGCAGATCAGCTAAGTTTCATCAGACATAAGTTATGGTTTAATTCCTTGTAGTGCAGTACACAGCCATTACTGTCATCACTGAGTTTTTGTTGGTAATATTGAGGGTCCACAATAGGTTTTACGGGATGCGGGATTGGGCATTTTTTGGACACGGGATTCGGGATATGAAAGAAAATGAGGCGGGATTTCGAGATTTCAACTTTTGACGGGACGCGGGATATAGATGATTTTTGCTGCGGGATACGGGAAATAGAGGCACCGAGAGGCGGGAATCGGGATTTTCGCGATCTGCTTATTTGTCTTACTTCAGTTCGCTTTATCTGTCAATCAGAGAAAAGAATAAAACCCGACGTGGTCAAAACCGGTTTAGTCAAAAGAACATTTCACTGGTTTCGTATGGTGTCAATCAAAAGGGAAGTGAGATTCGTACATGGAGCGCCAAAAGCCGCCAATAGTGCCAGAGATTATTCCGCCTTCTCATCGCTTTGCTGCTCGGTCTTCTCGCTGACTTTTGCTTAGAGAGGGCATTATAATCTTAGAATCTCTGGTATCCAGGGTAGGGGGTTCGTGAGCCTCGTTTTAAATTATGGCTACTGATGAACAAGCTACGGATGACGTTAGGTGGCATGTGGTGGATATCAGTGCGAAAAGAAAAAAATTCGGACTGAACTTCCAAGAGCCACAAAGACAAAGTGGTCAAGGAAGCTGTCAGGTGAGTACCGGTCGTAGTTATATTTCTATTCGTAAACTCCCTTGCTTTGGGTATTGTAGAGGTCTGTATAGAGACGTTGTAGAACTATTTAGCCGGCATACGATTTAAGATTTAAGATTTTCTGCACGTGTAGTTTCCATGCAAGTCAACTCTATAACGTCTATACTAGAAGTAATCATAGATTATCAAAGTGCGTTCGACATATTATTTGAAAGAGAAAGGACTGTGGTAACAGTCTGAAAAGCTGAAAAATTGCTG
This sequence comes from Actinernus sp. WN-2022, assembly GCA_030867875.1. Taxonomy (NCBI): domain Eukaryota; kingdom Metazoa; phylum Cnidaria; class Anthozoa; order Actiniaria; family Actinernidae; genus Actinernus; species Actinernus sp. WN-2022. The sequence continues at coordinate 9,823,133 of JAOWCC010001368.1, read as the reverse complement.
CAATGATGTGGACGGTGTACATAATCCTGATCAAAAGTGCTTGTTTTTTAACTAATGTGAAAATTTTGATGTCTTGACTTATATGTTAATATACAAGGGGATGCATATGGGTATAAAACTGTAATTATCTTTGTGTAACATTAAATCATGATCATTGGATGCAATGCTTATGGGGCTCATATGTATACATGTGTGTTTTATATGGTTAATTATGGCATTGATTTGAGAATGCTGTGTGGTATACAGTGTAAAGCAATAATTGAAGTTTGTGTAGAACACAAATCAACCCAGGCTATAGCTACATACATTTACATACATGCATGAACAGGCTTACTGTACTTTGCGAAACGAAACGAAACGAAACTGTACTTTGCGAAACTGTACTTTGCGAAACGCGTATTTAAGCACTCCTGGGAACAGATAAAAACAATAATCTTAGATTATACTTACTTTCACATATATAGCGCCGGGTAGACTTCTTTAGTTGCTCCTTTTTACGAACAAAACTCCTCTTTACAGTTCAGGTTATCCGGTCGGCCATATTGCCACGCTAACTGGAATAGTAACCGCGCAGACACGACAACGAGGCTGGCGTTGATATTTGTAACAATTTTTCCCTGACGAAAGGCTGGTAATGCTTGATGGCTCAGTCGGCAGAACTTACTTGCGTGAACGACGGGTCGGGGGTTCGAACCCCGGCGCCGAAATTGTTCTTTTTTCTTTCCTTTTTTAACTGGATAACATTTTTTGTTCTCCTTTCCTCGTTCTGGTATTTTTATTCATAACGATCGATCGAAAAACGTTCAGGTTGCTTCAACTCTTCTCTCAGCTTAAAGTTCAAACAGCTGTTTCAGTAGTGTTTAGCAGTTTCTTTCGATTGTGTTGACAAGGGGACGAGCCTAAACAGCAGGAAAGCACTGTGCCGCTTGCGGTTGTTCGAGCAGCTTTCACAAAGAAAACGGGTATTTATATACGGCATCTTAAAGAACTTTGCTCATACACACACTTTGTTTTTATGATTTTTTTCTTCCTAACATTCCCGATATGACTAGTTTTTTTTGTAGTCTCTTCCCTTCGATCAGAACGATATGGTGATATTTACGCGTTGACTAGATAACCCCATGGTTTTTCAGGTTTACCAACTCTAGCAAAAGAAAGGATTGTAGGGATTAGCCTACAAAAGTACCATGGGTGTCGCTAAGTTTACTGGCATAAAGAGCGCCGATTTAGGCGCGATCAGTGAGTGCCGGAGACGCAAGATGACTCTCTGGAACGGAGCTAGGCAAATAAAGACACAAAAACACAAATGAAAGAACGTTTGAAACAGGTACAATTGGCGAAAAGGCTATTGATCTGATCTATTGCATAAATTTGATAGACTCGGCTACACTGATTTGACGATTCGTAAGAGCTCCAACTTTTTTTAAACCTTTCTCGAAGTTCTCAGCGCTGCAGAAGTTTCTTTTCGCTGGAACTTTTCTCGGCTTTATTTATTTTCCCGGGGCTCTTCCCTGTTGAACTTTCGTTTGTTTGAATGCAATTTGAGTTTTTAGTATTTTAGAATTTTCTCGCCTTACACCCGCATTCGTGTATTGAATGAAATCGACACCCACACTGTCATGGTAGATTTATTTACAACATCGACAATAATGGTTTTGTTTATTTATCAAGCCCCCTTTGTACGTGATTAGATAATTATAAATTTCTGGGAAAGCCTGACTCCCTCGCTTGAAATCCTAACTGGAATCCTGGGCACTTTCCATTCAAACAAAAAGCCTTGCTTCGAACAACCGGGCCCAGATCCAAGTATTGTTTATAAAATAAATATAATAATACATAGACGCTGCGCTCACTCGTGAGATATCCAGTTGAACACTCGAAGACAAATTCCATATCTCCGCGCGCCCATGTATTATTCTCTATGTATTTTATTGTGACAACATGGTAAATTTCTCGGTTCGAAGATATCATATTCTTCCCCGGATCCTTCTTAGGGTCGCATCGTATTGTCCTGTTCTGGTGGAATTAATTCATTTATTTACTTTACTTTACGAAACACGTATTTCAGCACTTCTGAGAACAGCTAAAAACAATATTCAACTTAGCGCCGGGTAGGCTTGTGGGTGTGATTACTGCTTTTGTTTCTTTTTCTTGGTAAAAATACCAGAGCTAAATAAAATGATAAAGTAATAAAAAGAAAGTAAAATGGAAGCTGCTATCAGCGGCAGCTCTATTCAACCTCGAATTGGTCTGAAAAGTCAGATGCACTAAACCAAACCATAACCGCAGGTAAACGACGAGATACCAACGTACGTTGAAAATATAAGCAAGGTGCAGTGCTTTTCCCCCCGTAAGAATGTCCTATTGCTAGCAAGAATAAAGAAGACACGATTTAGGATTACACCATATTTAATTGAGAGCTGATCGATAACCAAAATGTTACTTTATCTTTATCGACCAATATCAGAGATAGTCAGGATTTCGAGTCAGGATCCGAGAATCATGGGGCCTATCTTGTCAACGCGTAAATATCGCCATATTGTTCTGATCGAAGGGAAGAGACTACAAAAAAAAACTAGTCATATCGGGAATGTTAAATGGCTAGGAAGAAAAAAATCATAAAAACAAAGTGTGTGTATGAGCAAAGTTCTTTAAGATGCCGTATATAAATACCCGTTTTCATTGTGAAAGCTGCTCGAACAACCGCAAGCGGCACAGTGCTTTCCTGCTGTTTAGGCTCGTCCACTTGTCAACACAATCGAAAGAAACTGCTAAACACTACTGAAACAGCTGTTTGAACTTTAAGCTGAGAGAAGAGTTGAAGCAACCTGAACGTTTTTCGATCGATCGTTATGAATAAAAATACCAGAACGAGGAAAGGAGAACAAAAAATGTTATCCAGTTAAAAAAGGAAAGGAAAAAAAACAATTTCGGCGCCGGGGTTCGAACCCCCGACCCGTCGTTCACGCAAGTAAGTTCTGCCGACTGAGCCATCAAGCATTACCAGCCTTTCGTCAGGGAAAAATTGTTACAAATATCAACGCCAGCCTCGTTGTCGTGTCTGCGCGGTTACTATTCCAGTTAGCGTGGCAATATGGCCGACCGGATCACCTGAACTGTAAAGAGGAGTTTTGTTCGTAAAAAGGGGCAACTAAAGAAGTCTACCCGGCGCTATATATGTGAAAGTAAGTATAAACTAAGATTATTGTTTTTATCTGTTCCCAGGAGTGCTTAAATACGCGTTTCGCAAAGTACAGTTTCGCAAAGTACAGTTTCGCAAAGTACAGTTTCGTTTCGTTTCGTTTCGCAAAGTACAGTAAGCCGCATGAACATTATTTGAGTGTCAATAGTATTTAGCTGTAAAGCTAATTGGGGACACTATATTACAGGAGGGGCTGAATGGGGGGGTACCAATATCAGTTAACAGCTAAATTTTTAGCTATTTATCAGTTATCAGTTAAATTTTGCTGTTATCAGTTAAGTTATATAAAAAGACTACCCTAACCTGATTTGAATACATATTTGCTGGTATGAAATGAATAATAACCGCTAATTCAACATCAAACACTACATTTTGTCTATTCAATAGATTTTTCTAGTATCAGATAACTCTGATGTGTCATGTTTAATATTTGACTATTATCAACTGGATCAAATCTGTCGAAAACCATCCGAAAAGCCAATAATAGCATGTGACGTTACGTCATTTTAATAAAAAATAATGAAATATCAGGTAACAGCTATCTCACAAATATCAGCTAACAGCTAAAAAAAGGTAAAATTCTCAGTTAACAGTAATATTTTTGGCCATTTCTCAGTTATCAGTTAACCCCATTCAGCCCCTCTTACAGGATATATAAAATACACTATATTACAGGATATATAAAGGGATTCATATAAAGTACGTATAAATAAATATTACAAGCTAGCTATAGCTACGGCTATTCAGATGTGTATAAAGTTCCCAGAACATAAACTATATATGCATGTGTATAAAGTACAGCCCATGCAGTTCCTTCGATTCAGATCATTCACATTATGTTTCCCGGGTATTTTTCAAGTGAGAACAAGGTTGGCTGCAGAATATTGAGCGCCATTGTTAGTTCCAGAATAATTTATGGTCAATGTTGGTAGCCGGGTCCTAGCTTTGATCGCTTTGATCAGCCTTGTTTCAGTTCCGTTAGAAATTCAGTGTAGATTAATTGATCAGGATTTAGGGAACACAGCAATGAAGTCAGTACTTTAAATTTCCCTCACCTTGTACTGTGTTGATATTCCAGTTCCTTGGCATATCAAAGTGTCGGTATAGATTAACTCTCTGCCTGAATGTAGTATTAATTTGAATCCGTTAATTTGTATAACCAAGATGTACACAGCGTCGCAACTCACACAAGATACGGCGATTACGGGTATCTAGAAAACTCAGACCTAGATTTCCCTTCAGGCAGGTCATCTCACTGTTTGTAGTTTCGGTATCTGTATGTACAGCGAAAAGCAGAATCCAGTACAGCGAGCAAGCCAACAGAATTCACTCGGTTGTTTACAGGCAGCCCAAGCTCTAAATATTACGTATGTGGTAATATGCGGATTTGCATATGTTTGCTACTTGTTGCACTAAACTGATATTCTGGTCAACAACTATGCCTATGTTTCTTGCTGACGTAGAAGGCTATATGTACTCGCCAGCTACTCTAATAGTGTCTATTGAGGGGCGTGCACGATGTTGTGCGCCAATAACTAGTAGTTCGGTCTTGTCCCTATTTAGTTTTAGTTTATTACAAAGCATCCATACATTGATGTCATCGAGACAGAATTCAATGCTAGCTATAGAGGCTACTTGATCATCTAGTGTAGGTTTGCTTGAAGGATAGGTATATTTGTGAGTCATCAGCGTAGAGGTGATAACTAATCAGCGTAGAGGTGATAAGTCGTCAGCGTAGAGGTGATAAGTCGTCAGCGTAGAGGTGATAAGTCGTCAGCGTAGAGGTGATAAGTCGTCAGCGTAGAAGTGATATTCAGTGAAGTCAGAGATTCTCGCCCCCATTCTCCCTCCTCAATTTGACTTCGCCCCCTCATATCGATGTCCAAATGTAGGGAAAAGGACTACTCGCAGTCTAATTCTAATGCCCGCGTGCGGATCGCGATCGAGTCTCCCAAAAGAAAATATCGAATAGACTTAGTATTAAAATGCTCCTGTTCAGCCTCTTCTACATTTAAAAAAATTGTTAAATTGAAATGAAAATTATAAAAAACTATGACACGGGACGGAAATTAAAAATAAAGGGAAGATAAATCTCAGAATATGCCGGTTCTGGTTGGATAATTAATTTTGTCTTTATTGTTCGTCTTTTTTTTAAAGTCAATTCGGCGGTATCCGTGATGTAGCGCAAAGCATTGGCCTTGGTAGCCTGATTTTCAGACCGTACGAGGTCGTCCGCTCACTTCCTCCCCCTCCCCGTCTGATAGACTTCATAGACTTTCATGTTCCTGACGTCATCAACCTTTGTTTTTACAATGAGCCAATACGAACACGCATAAGAATTGAAGCGTGAAGCCGTAGAACAGTCGTGCAGTAGCGGCTTTTACTAGTTGGATCTATCAGCTTTCATGCACTGGAAAAAACATTCTACAGCTTCAAACTTCTGTCGATTTCTCAGAATGTTATCCTGTTTCAGCTGCTGTGGTTCTTTGGAGAGCAGGAACTTTTTAAACGGAAGTTTGCGTGCAGTATTTGCACGACAGTGTATGAGAATGCATACAAGAAATACCAGACTCGATTCCACGCCGTAAAGTTTATTACTGTGATCTTAGAACTTTTACGCTTTCACTTTTATTTTTAAAACGTTTTTAGGCTTGATATGTATGCCGATTATGCACCTATCAATGTCAACCCCCAGGGGGGGGGGGGGGGGGAGGCCGGGCAGATGTGGGGCATTTGACCGTTCTTGGTGTCCCCACCCTGGGGAATTTGAACACTCAGGGGTGTTAAGGTATGGGTCTCCAATATGGCCGCCGCAAATCAAGAGGGGGTGGTCTATCTCTTTGTGCTTGTGAGATATACTCTTGTCACTTTGACAGATTTGATAAAGTCACAACCTTAATACATTTTTGTGACAGTTTCCATGGAAACGTGTAATGTGACCTTTGATCTTTAATTTTAAGGAAAATTGGGAAAAGCCTCCTGGAGGTCGGTAAAAGTTGTTGATATAGTAGATATTTTCATGCAAATGAATCAAGGTTAGTGCACACTTCGGTGCTCCAATTTGAAAAGTTGGTTATTATTGGAATGTTTGTTAATTCGGTGGAAACTCGAGGATATCAAATTTCACAATTGCCTTAAATTGCCTTCCCCTTAAAATAACCAACTTTTCAAATTGGAGCAGGAACGTGTGCACTATCCTTGATTCACTTGCATGAAAATATCCACTACATTAACAACTTTTACCGACCTCCAGGAGGCTTTTCCCAATTTTCTTTAAAATTAGAGTTCAAAGGTCACATAACACATTTCCATGGAAACTGCCACAGCAAGGTATTAAGGTTGTGACTTTATGGAATCTGTAAAAGTGCCGAGACTATATCTAACAAGCACGAAGAGTTAGACCACCCCCTCTTGATTTGCGGCGGCCATATTGAAATAGTTTGAGACCCATGCCTTAATGCCCCTGAGCAGGAGCCTGGACCCCAGGGTGGGGACATTTGACTTTTGGAAGAGAGGGACTGGTACTAAATATCGGTGCCTCATGTTTGTCGGCCATTTTGGATTCGTCTAAAAGGTAGGTTTACCGTCCAGTTCACATTAAAAATATAAATTAATTTAATACTTCAACGCTTCATTCCTATTTACTATAGATCATTCCAAATACTTCTTGAATTTGTGTAAATCAATTTCATACAAGGGTGGGGATTTGATCCGTTTTGACCCAGAATTTAGTCCCCAGTGTGGGGATTTTGACCAAAAATTCTCCCAAAAAGTCAAATGCCCCACATCTGCCCGGCCTCCCACCATGGGGGTTGACATTGATAGGTGCATTAGTCACACAAGACCCTGAAGTTGTCCTATTGTATTTTTTGGTACCAGAGATTGTTTTAACTTTTTGTGCAAAGTTTATATGCCATTGCCGTACATGAACTCACGGAAGTTTGTTCATAATTCTGAAAACAAAAATATTCACCAAAGTGCCATGAAACTATTTCCATAACATACTCAGTATGTGTGTTCACTCCTGCAGAAAAATCATAATATTCCATGAAAGATTTGGTCTTCTAAAAGCCAAAAACCTAGGAGAATGTTTCAGATCTAATGCATGAGATGTACTATATATAAAGCGGAGGAAGATTAGTGATTTACCAAATCCCGTACGTAGATCCACAAACACATCGTTTCAATGAATGAACGATCCCAATGCTTTCTTCTGCTCTGGATATAGCTTCGAAATCCTGAAAACTTTACCACTTCGGTCGACACACTGCTCAAGTCAGTTCCCCAACGCCATTTAGAAAAATATGCGGGCACATTCCTTAAATTCCAGACTTTGCCAAAAGTGTAAAGTTCGCTCTGATTGGTTGAACTTATGACGTCAGGAACATGAAAGTCTATGAAGTCCATCAGACGGGGAGGGGGAGGAAGTGAGCGGACGACCTCGTACCGTCTGATAATCAGGCTATGGCCTTGGAAGCCATATAACTACAAAACTAGCGAGGCTCGACAAGACTGGAAAGAATGTTGAAGTTTTTGCCGGGAGCGGTAACGGGGGTAACAGAGATGCATTGGCCAAAATAGCCGAGCTCTGTCAGCCGGTAGGTCTTTCTGTAGAATTTGACCACGTCGTCTACGTTTGTGATGCACAAACGAACTGCATCAAGGTATTTACAACCCTCCACAAAACAGCGGAATTTCTGATTGCTGTAGGGAAGATTTAGAAAGCCTTCTCTATCCACGAGAAGTGTCAGCCGTACACTCTATGTAATCTGCAAGAAGCAGCTGCACTAGTTGACCAATGGCTACTACTCCTACGGCAAAACTGATGAGGCTGGTATCAGAGATGCGATTCCCAAGTTACCGAGTCTCTCAATGGACCCCAAGGCAACGTGGCGTCTAAGACTGTGGAATCGGTTGTAATGCTGAAAAGTGGTATCGAACGGCTTGATGAAGTCCTAGCAACACATCAATACAATGCGGCAAACCTCCTCAGTTGTATGACACTGGATGTCGAAAACTTGCATTCAGTGATTCACCATAAAGATCCCTTGTGCACTGTGCTGGATTATGCAAGGAATTTTGGCAACGCAGTAAAGGAAAGCCTAACAAAAATACCGCATTTTACTACACGAATCCCCCCCCCCCCAGAAGACTCCGTACGTCAGCGCACGGTTAGACAGGAAACCACCATGGCAAGAGCCGGGACACTTCCTGATTACATGTTCACGAGATCAGTCGAGCCAGGAGAGGCTGTTTACTTCGATGAAGTATATGCCCTAGGTAACATAACGGTGTCGAAGAAACACTTATGTCCGCACATGTTGGTCATGAAGTCCGTGAACAAGAAGAGTACGACTCGAGTAGTGAGGAGGAAACTGAGCCAGAAACGGAAGAAAGTCAAGAAACGGCAGAGGAAACCGGTCGTGAAGTTAATTTTCTGTTTGGGACAGTGTCCAGGTTTGGTAGAACCATTCGCTTCAACAATAGGTTGATGCTTTGATTTTAGATTACTTGAATCAGATGAACAGTGCAGTTCCGAATAAAAATCCGTAGTCAGAGTAGAATACTTCAGGTGTAATCACGTGGAATGTTTATTATCTTTAAGATAGAGGAACAGATATAGTATTAGCTGTAAACACCGTATATGGCTTGAGGGCATAGTCGAGAGCCGCAACATTTTGCGTGGCGTGAGAGTATACATTTAAAGTTGATCATGCATGCACCGTAAGGCTCTGGGTTCGATCCAAAGTAAAATAACTACTGAGTCTACTGAGATACTGAGGACGTTAACAAATCTCTGGCGGTGATTTGTCTTTCTTATCTCAGTGCCAGCAAACGAGGTCGACAAAATGTCAATAAATCAAAAAGGCTGCAAGTATAATGACAGACCACAGGTAACCCAAGCTCTGTAAGTGGCAATACTCTCTAGCATTCGTCTTGGATTTTCAAAACTAATATTGAATAAAAAGAGACAATACTTACATATACAGGATTGTTTTTAATTGTCCATGGGTTGTGTCAGAGCCGGGGTGAAAACTCGCCCCAAAACGCTGAAATTGCGACCACACACAGCCAGACACAGCCCATGGACAAATAAACACAATCCTGTAAGTATTCTCGCTTTTTATTCAATATTAGTTTTGAAAATCCAAGACTAAAAAATCCCATACAAATGCTAGTAATTATTGCCACTTACAGTGCTTGGGTTACCTGTGGACAGACGAGACACGATTACAAACCGTCTCGTAATTAAAACAACTATGGAAGGAACTATCGCAACTACTGTCGTAAATTTCGTAGCCTCCTGTGCAGCCGTCCTTAGTGTCGTCACTCAACGTTTCCATCCCCACGAATGGGGATGGAAACGTTGAGTGACGACACTAAGGACGGCTGCACAGGAGGCTATAAATTTCGTTAAGGTACTAAAACTTAGTTTTAGAGAATTATGTTTCGGGATCGGGATTCGAGATAAAATATTGCGGGATTGAGAGAAAAAAATGTCGAGATTGCGGGATTTAAGAACCCCTATTGTGGACCCTCAATATTGTCTCCTGCATTCGAGCCGCTTTCTTTGGTTATATTCTTCAATTTATGTGGAAACAAGAGCCCATCTGGGCTTTCACTCGGGCCACATGAGATTGAAGATGAAATACACTTTCATTTGAAATCCTTTTAGTAATAACCGAAGGGAAGAATTATTAGCTGAATTTAGCAGTCTTTAGGAGTGGCCGGTAGCGCGGTGACATGCATTCTCTGCTCCCCTAGTATATATATTTCTCGTGTATGCAAATTAAAGAAGTTGACCTCTACTTATTCATGTACCGCACGCTTACACGAGTGTCTCAAATATATGTTTATATTTGTCCTATATTATAAGTTGTATTCCTGTCCACCTATGATGGAGCTATCAAATGATATATTTCTCTACTGTTCATTCTCCCCTGCGGCTCTTTATCGCAGCTCGCGTCCATATCAGGTATTTATTAACTGAAATGCCTGTTGGTTATATACCCTCATTCCCAAAACTGATCTGCTCATTATATTACAGAACTATAAAGGGAACTGTTGGAAGCCTTTAATTTCTCGAACCAAAACCTCGGCCGTGAGAGGATTCTTGTTTAAGTTGATATTGCTTTGCTCATCATAAATTATTCTGTTCTCCGGGGTATTTCTGACAGCCAAAAACACGCTCAAAATTATTTTAGTGCATGTTGGCCTACAGATCACGGTGTTTGAGCTGGTATGTATTATGACCGAAAGGCATAAAACCTACGAAATTTACCTCAAACAAGAATACCGTCCGATGGCAAAATCTATCAGCGCCACGAGGTCAACAAATCGACAAAGAAATGCATATCTATATAAACACGCAATGATCAGTTCAACCTCACCGTACCTTAATTCATGACCTGACAAGACACTGTTCAGTTTCACTTTCACTCTCAGCTTTGCTCTTGAGTTCGAGTTCGGCTTTGTTAAAGACTTCTTATTCAGTTGTATGGTATTGTGCAGTATATTTGAGTATACCAATCCACAGAGATTCCAATAACAAAGCCGTGGCGAAAGAGAAGCTTAAACGAGAAATATTTTGTCCTCCTAGAAAAACACAACATATTGCCCTTTCTATCGAAGAAGCCTTGGTTTCAGCAGAAAGGAAAACGCTAAATTCCAATTCGATATGTGTGGATCTTTGAGTCCTTCAGGTCCGGCGTCGTGTCGTACATCTATATAAAATCACAGGCCATCTGGGTAAAAAACGCGGTCCTTCGGCTCCGACAAGAGCGCCAGTTGCAATATCCTGAGCCTGTTGGAAGGCTTTCGCACGAGTGAAGTTAAATAAAACATTAAACTGCTTACATTTGAGAGATGGGACTCCAAATTTGAGAGAGATTTGCTCGCGGATCCACCATTTTGATTTACTGTATTATTTAAAATTATGTAAATACATTAACCTGGCGAGTATTACGTGACCAGCACAGTGCGATCTGATTGGTGTGAATTTGACCTTTAACGCATGCGCTGAACGCTTGCTACACTGAATAAAAAATAAATAAATAACGACTTGCATTTTAAGACTCGGTGCTGCCACAGGCAGCCCGAGTAATTATTTGCCGATGATATTCCCGGAATTACCTAGCTGACAAATTTCACCGAGTTTGTTCCGATCGCTTAACCGAACGCTCCGAACATTGGCCGAGGCCTTACTGGCTCTGGAGTTGTGCTACCGACTTCCGCCCTCTTGTCTCGGCAATATGCAAATTAGATTACAAATCAGTTGTTCAAATCAACAAGCGCTTCTGTGGCGCTAGATCAAGAACGGCTAAGAATATGCCTAAAAGAAATATTATGGACTATAAAGAATATCATAACCGAGGAAAGGTTAGCATATTTATGTTGTTCTGTACTAGTGCACGGTTTTTTCTTTAACCAAATGCTTTTTATGACACTTTAGCTTTGATCACACCATCACAAGATGGTGTCGGAGCATTCGGTCCTGAGGTAAATTGCCCAAAGAAAACGTTGTATATACCTCTTTCCCCGAAGAAGATCGGCCGTGCTGATCGAAATATTGGAAGAAAAAACTCTCTATTTATATATATATATTGCTGATCAGATCCCTACACACTAGGAGATCCGGTTGTTTATAATTTCGTTTGTGGTCCCTCCAATTTTCCTATATATTGAAAGCGTGACCTATATTTCTATTGGAATTCGGAGTTTTGGCACCGATTGACATACCCTGGTTCCAGAGGTGCCCATGTACGGATATACTGTAATGTGCCGCGATCGAAGGAGTTTTGATTCCCGAAGGAGTTTTGTTTTGCGAGACGACCGTTGAGCACCTCTAGCTCTGGCCGCTCGAATAGCCAGCTTATGTTTACAAACCGGTTTCGGCTGACGGGTTAATTTGCATATGTCGCTTCACGTATGATTCAAAACATAAACAGGCCATTGTCGCTCTCGACTTGAGAAGATAAAGGAAAATTCTCCTCGATTTACTTCGTCGACTTTGATGTTTGGATCTCCCAATGAGCATGCATTGATTCCTCGTTGTTCTAGCTCTGTTATGTGGAAGTCAATCAGGGCATTTAGAGGGCAAACCACCAGTACAATTACTCGTTTTGGATAATCGAACGTGCATGCAGAAGGAAGAAACAAATGCCAGCCGGGTATGAGTTGGAAAATCAGCGATTTTCCTTAGCTAGTGGGCCATAGACATCACGCCGCTTCAAGAACATGAACAGATATCTTTGAATTTCGAGGCTAACTCAAATTGTACAGCACTTAGCCTGATTTTCAGACGGTACGAGGTCGTCCGCTCACTTCCTCGTACCGTCTGAAAATCAGGCTAACACACAATTTGTGTGTATAATCTGTCAAGACTCGTGAAGTAACACGATCTCGAGATGAAGCCAATCAAAATGTTTGTCAGATCCGAATGCCTCAGTTTCCATGGCCACAACTCAATCAACCAATCGGGGACGAGGTACAGAGTGCGATTGACATAACAACTGAACACTTTGCTCTGGACTTGCCTCGAAATCGGTTTATGAAATTTCCGCCTGAGTGAACACAGCAATTCTCGGTTCAATAGTTTGGGGGTTTCTTGGTGTAGCAAGGCACACATGACGTCATTCTTTCCCTCTCTTGAATATTCATTGAAAAGCACGAAATGACTGGTCCTAGGGCAGGGACGTTGGCCTTGTCTCCTACTTCTAATCAGTATTTGAAGGGGACGTGAAAGAACCTGTTGTACTACTCGAAAAAGAGCATTGGATTGTCGTCACCCGGTACAGCAGCCTGGCCATTGCAACTAACCACAAAACATTGTAAACTGCGTGGCAGCTATTAGCGCCGTAAGCAGTCCGGAAAAAAATAATTACTGACGGGATATGTCAGTAAAATGTAAAGCGCCATGAGACTGTGGTGATATGGCGCTATATAAATATGGCCATTATTATTTACACGGAGTATATTAAGCAATTATTAGTAAACTTAGATGCCATTCAAAATACCTACGAGACAGAGTGGTGAGATTTTGCCATTTCCACGCCGCCTCCATGTGCACTGCCACACTGAAGACAAGCCTCCTGCCTAGCAAACTGAACATTACCACGGGCGTAGCCAGCCATTTTTCCCTTTATATAAGCCCCGAAGGTAGAAGCCAAACGAGCGCTGAAGGCGCGAGCTCCTAGAGGGGTCTGGGGGAATTTTTGAACTGAATTTTCAAGCTCTGAAACGCTATTTCCAGCGTTTTCGATGCAATATTCCTCGTCATGATTATATTTTTCAAAATCAAAATATTAAGGTTGGGGGTCGATTGAATAGTGCAGTGGTTTGCGTATTCGCCGTGCTCACTCAAGGGTTAGAGTTGAGTTTCTAATAAAAGTTATACAAAAATATCACTGCCACAGCAGTTTAAAGGCAGCTACGCCCCTGATTACTTATCCCTATTCAAGTCAGCTTGATTGAGTTAAAAATCTGGATGGAGTAGTGAAGAGTGTACTAGATACCATGTGTCGTGATTATCGTTTAGAGACTTTGAAATAACTCAAAAACTGTTTGATTGTTTTGTTTATCTTTCCTGATTAGAATCAATTAGTTAATATCCTTTGTGGCCAGCCGCACGTACCTTTACGCTTATCTCATACCGTAGGAATGTTTACGCAGATCGATAGCTCTTTTTCAGTAGCACTTTTGTGAGTCACGGAGATAGTAAAGGTCATAGGAGTGGTGGAGATTCTAGGAGTTTTCTTGGAGTTATTTTCTTGGAGTTTACCTTTAAGCCCCGGAGTCAAGATCAGATGTAAGTTACACTTGTAAATATTGGTTCTCGGCTTTGTGATCTGTAGCTTTAGTTGTATAGTTTTGCTCCCTTTAAACTAAGATAATTATGCCTTTGTTGTAGTTTTCACCGCACGTGATGTATGTAATTGGTTCTAATAAACGCCGTTAAATCTTGCTGGTCCTACTGTACTTCACGGTGGTTGAACTTCCCGATCTCCAGTACACAACACCCCGTGTCTGCGGTACTGGGAACGCGATAGTCAAAAATCTGGTGTCGTAGTTGAAGGAAAGATCGGAGGTAAGCCGTATCTTTTATAATTTCTAATAAGGAGCCACCAAATCATGAGTCAGATGGGAGAAAGGCTAGACGACGAGGGAGTCCCAGAAGTTATAGAACGAGAAAAAAGACAAAGAAAGCTGTCACGAAAAGCCATGCAGAATGCGGTTGAAGAAAAACGCCAAAAAGTCGGCATTTTACACAAAGGGCTCCGCAAAATTATACAATCTGCCGAAGGCTTAGATGACCGCTGCAATATCGATAACATCTTGCGTGACCTCACGATCGCGTCCGAGGAATATCGAGTGGTATTGCAGGAGTTATTTGGCCTATACGAACAAGATATAAATGGTGACTATGGAGAAGAGGCTCTCCTCACTAACGAGAGCATTACACTTAAACAAGCTTATATCTTAATAGACCAATTAAAATGTAGAAAATCCAACAAATTGTTGGAGACAAGGTCCTGTCGGTCTCATCGCTCGTCAAGTCATAGTAAACCCCTGTCATCCACATCAAGGGCAAGTGGCTCTAGAATTAAAGCCCTCGCCGAGGCTGAAGCAGCGCGCGAAAGTGCACAATATGAACGTTTAATCGCTGAGAAAGAACTTGAGCGCAGGAAACGTGAAGCGGAAGTAGAGCGCAGCCGCGAACAGGAAAGGGCGCAGCACGAAAAAGATCTAACGATTCTTACAGTGAATAAAAAGGTCGCCGTGGCAAACGCTAAACTTAGGGCAATTGAGCAGGCATTAATGGAAGAAGAACTAGGGGTGAATTGTGAATTGCCAGGTATTCCAAAAGCTAAGTCCGAAGAGCGCACTTTAAAATGGATCCATTCAACCCCCGCACCGGAAGCGCTGCCTACGGAAGGAATGGCAACTATCAAATCGCAGCATGCTAAGGAGCCGCAAAACTTGCCTAAACAAACAGTGCCTTTGTCACCGCAATTTCCCGTTACACCAACTGCAAACTTCGCTGCAGGAATCTTCGACGATAATCAAAAGCGTCAAGATAACACTCAGCACGATTTCAATCGGCAGCCACTTATCACCTCGACTCCGATAAGGGATATCTCCGGAAGCCAGTTAATCGAAATACTCACAAGTGTCAATCAACAGATAGTAGCTGGTTTAGCGAGACAAAACCTACCAAAATGCCAACCAGACGTTTTTATAGGAGACGCTACGCTCTTCCATCCTTGGAAAGCAGCCTTTATTTTAAGCCCCGAGGGCTTTTAACTGATTTTTGGCTCATTCTAGACTGCAACAAACCCTCCCCCCCTAAGAAAACTGTAGTCACTGTTACCATGGAATTTTCATCTGACCAACAATACTGGGGGCTCAAAGTTTTTTGTCGGCCATTTTGGATACGTTGACGTCGCATTGCTATGGAGCTGGAGGGAAGTTTGTTTGGGGGAAAACAGAATTTAAGGCTTTTTAAAGCCTTTTTTTTCATTTTTAGAGTGCTGGAGGACATCATTAAGTCTGATGAGAGCTTGAATCAGTACTTTCTCGAAGAACTGAGTCTGTGCCTGCTATTGTGATAGAGAAAGAGCCTCATTTTCCACTCGTGAATGGGCCAGGACGTCTTCTGTCACTTTAGCGTGAGCTTTATAAATGGAGGTCTGGAGCCACCTATCATAGCTTTTTGGAATATTGGACAACATTTACTTGCCATTGATTCCAATATGAAGCTATTAGGTCGAAATGGCTTTAGACTTCTTCTATATTTTGAAGAATGAAGATGGGGGAAGGGCCATGCCGCTGTTTGGTAGGATTTCCCGGCATGCTTTGCGGTCATTATGGATGAATTTAGCTTGTTGTGAAGTGCTTGTGGACAGAATGGCTTGGTGCTGGGCAAGTTTAGGTGTTGGGAGACAGAAAGTGAGGTTAGTGCAAACATGAAACTCTAAATTTTATGTAAAATATGTATTTTTGTGAGAAAATTTAGAATCTGAGGAGAAATATTTTTTTCTGTAACTGTCATTTTAGTCCCTTTTTCTGAAGTGAAATAATGTCAACTATAGTTAACTTATGCAAAGAAAGGGGGATTTAGATGAAATTATTCATTTTTAATATGCCTAATGCAGTTCAATAGGATCATTGGTCTATACATTAAGGTGTGTGGGAATCTCAGGGCATTGCTCTTTGAACTTAGTCAGATTTATACCCTCAAAGCAAGTAACCAGTAATAGTGCCGTATGGCACTCTTGGGGCTTAAAGAGTTAAGGCAATGATTAAAGACGCAAACGTATCTGCCATCCAGTAAATCAATTACCTGCGAAGCTTTACCAGCGGGGAACCCCAACGATTAATCGATAACTTTAGGAAGCGTCAACAAAATGACCCGGTAACGCTACTAGAGAGCTTGTGGAGAGAATTAGAGACGCGATTCGGCAGCGCAGCGGTAATCACTAACGTTCTATTAGAACGCATGCACAAAACCGCCGCGTTTAGCGAAAACGACAATATAAAGTTGCAACAGTTCGCTGATCTCTGCGCCGATATCGAAAGCCAGATGTCGCACCTTCCGGGCCTCGCATGCCTGAACTTCCCGAACACAATACAACCATTAGCCGAAAAACTTCCTTCGCCTCTGAGCGGGAAATGGGAAAGGGCGATAGCGAAGTACGCTGACAACAACGCGGGCGCATATCCCGAGTTTCACCATTTTTCAAAGGTCATTCAAAACCAGGCAAAAATAAAAAACAATCCGAACATTCTGGCAGGAAGGAAGTCAGCAAGCTCCGTTCCAACTCCCCCAGCTGGCGATCCGCGCAGAGGGAACAGAAGGGTGCTGAAGACAAACACCCACTCTAATATCAGCAGATCAGAGCCGTCGCCTGTGGAGGAAGAAAACCAAACTAAGCGGTGCCCATTTCACGAGCGGGAAGGGCACGATCTCGTAGAGTGCAAGGCATTCGCCGCTAAGTCCCTAGACGAGAGAACGGAATGGATCAGGAACGCCGGACTGTGCTTCCGCTGTTTGACCGGTAGTCACGTGGCCGCTGCCTGCGAAAAGAAGATCAAGTGCAGCGTCTGTGGAGATGAGCGGCACATCGCTTTACTACACAAGGAGAAACCGGAGAATAAAGACACAGTGAACGTCACTACCAAGTGTACAGCGGTGTGTGGAGCTAGCGAAGGAGGCGTGTCTTGTGGTAAGATTTTACTCGTCGAAGTGTCCACCAAGAAAAACCCGGAGTTAACCCATCGAGTCTACGCCATCATCGACGAGCAGAGCAACAGTTCGCTGATCAGCAGTGAACTAGCGGACGAGCTAGGAGCCGACGGCCCGCCAGAGCTGTACTATCTTTCCACATGCAGCAGCGAGAGGGAGATAAAATACGGACGAAGGGTGACGGGTTTGATTGTGCGATCCCTCAACGGCACTAAAACTGAACTACCGACCCTCGTGGAGTGCGATAACATCCCGTGGGACAAACACGAGATACCTACACAAGGAGATTCCCCCATCTACAGGAGATTGCAACCGAAATCCCACCCCTCGACGGCACCGCCGACACCCATATACTAATCGGACGAGACGCTCCAGAGCTGCTTAAAGTTAGGGAATTTAAGAATGGTCCCGAGGAGCGCCGTGGGCCCAAAGGCTAACCCTAGGCTGCACCATAACGGGTCAGATGTGTTTAGATCTCATTGGTGGCCCTACGCACGTGCTCACCCGTCACACCAGCCTTCACGCCAGTAAACTGGAGAACTCGGCAAAAGAGATGGAAACGCTTGGAGCGTATGAGCTAGTACCATGCCCCAATCAGTTCAAGGTAACGGAGAGCAGCTTGAAGCAAGAGGGCCTACAGAACGATGTCTTCTACTCCACCCGAGAGGACAATGAGCCGAGTCTGTCCCTCGAAGATAGGAGATTCTTGACCATCATGGAGAGTGGCATTCACAAAAACGAGAGTGGCAACTGGGAGATGCCGCTCCCCTTCCGCCAGCAGGAGGTACAAATGCCTGACAACCGGAACCAGGCCGTGCATCGCCTGAACGGTCTCCTGCGCACTCTGCGCAAGAAACCACAAATGGAGAAGGATTACATGGAGTTCATAGAGAAGGTACTTGACAGAGGCCACGCCTCCCCCGTACCACTTGAGGAGCTACAAACCAAGCAAGGCCGCGTCTGGTACTTACCACACTTTGGCGTATACCACCCGAAAAAGCCGACCCAAATACGTGTGGTGTTCAATTCGTCATCGGAGTTCGAAGGCGTATCTCTGAATAAGGAGCTTCTAGCGGGTCCCGATCTCATGAACAGCCTACTTGGAGTTCTAATACGCTTTCGCAAGGAGAATATAGCTGCGATGTGCGACATTGAGCAGATGTTCCATTCGTTTCACGTGGACCCTCCACACAGACTTCCTACGATTCCTGTGGTTTGAAGCAAACGATCCCAAGAAACCTGTGATCGAATACCGAATGAACGTGCATCTGTATGGTAATGGCCCAAGTCCAGCCGTAGCAACCTTTGGCTTAAGGAAGACCGCAGCTGACGGCGAGGAGGAGTTTGGCACAGAAGCCATGAAATTCGTGCACCGCAACTTTTACGTGGATGACGGCCTCGCATCGCTTCGCACAGTCTACCAGGCAGTCACGCTCATCACCAGCACACAAGCATTGCTCGCCACAGCGAACCTGAGGCTTCACAAAGTAGTATCCAACTCTGTAGAAGTTGTGGAAGCGTTCCCCTCGTCAGACAGAGCTAAAGACCTACGCGAGCTTGACCTCCAGCGGGACAACCTGCCAGCCCAGCGATCACTCGGTGTTTACTGGAATCTCGAGAAGGATGCATTCACCTTCCGTGTATCACTGCCAGAAAGGCCGTTTACACGAAGAGGAGTTCTATCTATCGTTAATTCCATTTACGACCCGCTCGGTTTAGCAGTGCCAGTGCTACTGGAGGGCAGACTACTCCTGCAGCAGCTAGTTAGGATGGGGAAGAAGAAGGTCAACAACACCCCCCTCGGATGGGATGATCCCTTGCCGGACGCTCTACAGCAGCAATGGCAGTGATGGCGGAACTCTCTTGTTCAGTTGGAGGAGGTATCAGTACCTCGCTGCTACAAGCCCGACGGATTTGGCAACGTCGTCCGGGTGGAGATCCATGCATTTTCCGATGCTAGTAGAGACGCCATCGGGGCCTGCGTGTACTTACGGCTGGTGAATGATAAAGGAGAAGTCAGCACAGCGTTGCTACATGGTCAGTCAAAGGTAGCGCCAGCCCAGACGACCAGTATTCCGCGCCTAGAGATCTGTGGTGCTGTCCTAGCCGTGCAGGCTGTGGCTAGGATACTTAAGGAGATAGACATGGATATCGACGAAGTCACGTTCTACACCGACTCAAAAGTTGTTCTTGGCTACATTCAGAACGAAAGTCGGAGGTTTTACGTATACGTAGCCAATCGTGTTCAGATCATTAGGAGGGTCTCCAAACCAAGCCAGTGGAGATATGTGGAGACAAATAAGAACCCCGCAGACCTCGCCACGCGCTATGTTAGCGCCGCCAATCTAATCAAGACAGATTGGCTGACTGGCCCGAGCCTTCTGAAGGACCCGGCCGCACCGCAGCAGGAGCAGGAAGAGATTCCCTTAGACGAACAAGATCCTGAAGTATGCAAAGAGGTTTTAACCTGTGCTACGCGCATCAAGAAATGCCAGGGTCTAGGGTTAAGAGATTTACGCGATTCTCTCGTCTTGCGTCGTTACAGCGCGCCATCGCGAACCTCATTATAGTGGTCAGAGAATTTAAACGCAGGAGAGGCAAGCCTCGTGAGAAAGGGAAAGGAACAACAAAGACCATCCATGGAAAACTTCGCAGCAAGCCTACGGCAAAGGACCTTCAGCAGGCCATGACGGTGATCATACGTGCGGTTCAAGAGGAGGCCTTCAGCAAGGAGCTCGAATTGCAAAGCTGCATCGATCCCGAACAAGAGGAGAGCAGTCATGAGGACGCGTGCAAGAGAAAGCGCATAATGAAGCAGTCTAATTTGTATCGCCTTGATCCCTTCACTGACGGCGATGGTATTTTGCGCGTAGGAGGCAGATTGCGACGCGCGGAGTTAGAATACGGAGAGAAGCATCCAGTGCTTCTGCCCAAGGGGCATCATGTGTCCCACTTGGTAGTGCGCCACTACCACAAACAAGTGTACCATCAAGGACGGCAAATCACCCACGGCGCCATCCGCCAAGCTGGATACTGGCTAGTTGGTGGCCATCGCCTAGTAGCCAGCGAGCTAAGCTCTTGTGTGGTATGTAAGAAGTTGAGAGGTCCAGCACTGGAGCAACACATGGCTGAACTACCGGCAGACAGAATACAAGTCGCCCCACCATTCACCAACGTTGGATTCGATGTATTCGGCCCCTGGACAGTCCAGACGCGTAAGATGCGAGGAGGTGCTGCCAATTCGAAACGGTGGGGTCTCGTGTTCACCTGCCTCAGCAGTAGAGCCATCCACATCGAGGTACTAGAGTCTATGGATACAAGTTCCTTCGTCTGCGCACTGAGACGATTCTTCTCGCTTCGTGGTCCGGCAGCCCGACTGAGATGCGACCGAGGAACGAACTTCGTGGGAGCCGAGTCAGAGTTCGACGAGGCGCTCAAGGAGATGGATAAAGAGGCAATAGAGCGATACGTGTCAGAGCAAGGGTGCGAGTGGATATTCAACCCGCCACACGCATCGCACTTCGGTGGCGCATGGGAAAGACAAATTGGCACCATCCGCCGTGTGCTGGACGCAATGTTTGCGGAGCTAGGAGGCGCCCAGCTCACACACGAGCTGTTAGTAACGCTTATGGCTGAGGTGACAGCAATTGTCAATGCTCGTCCCATTGCCAGCCTGCCTACAGATGTAGATGACCCACAACCACTATCACCAGCGATGCTCCTGACAATGAAGCAGCGACCCCTAGGACCCCCGCCTGGTAACTTCCTACCAGTGGACCTATATGCACGCCGACGATGGAGACGGATGCAGTACCTTGCAGACCAGTTTTGGCTGAGGTGGAGACGGGAGTACTTGCAGACATTCCAGACCAGACAGAAATGGGACCAGCTAAAGAGAGACCTCACCACAGGAGATGTAGTCCTCGTCAAGGAGGAAGGGAGTTGTCGTAACGACTGGCCAGTGGGGCTTGTCACACAGGCTGACGCCAGCGAGGATGGCAGAGTCCGGAAAGCCCATGTGACCATCATGCGAGACGGCAAGAAAAAGATCTTCCTACGCCCCATCAAAGAGCTAGTCCTGCTGGTGGCAGCAGATCGATACTAACACCTATAGACAGTGATAGAGAATGTCGAGAGCAAGGATCAAGACCCTTGGGCGAGGAGTGTCGTGATTATCGTTTAGAGACTTTGAAATAACTCAAAAACTGTTTGATTGTTTTGTTTATCTTTCCTGATTAGAATCAATTAGTTAATATCCTTTGTGGCCAGCCGCACATACCTTTACGCTTATCTCATACCGTAGGAATGTTTACGCAGATCGATAGCTCTTTTTCAGTAGCACTTTTGTGAGTCACGGAGATAGTAAAGGTCATAGGAGTGGTGGAGATTCTAGGAGTTTTCTTGGAGTTATTTTCTTGGAGTTTACCTTTAAGCCCCGGAGTCAAGATCAGATGTAAGTTACACTTGTAAATATTGGTTCTCGGCTTTGTGATCTGTAGCTTTAGTTGTATAGTTTTGCTCCCTTTAAACTAAGATAATTATGCCTTTGTTGTATAGTTTTCACCGCACGTGATGTATGTAATTGGTTCAACTTGGTTCTAATAAACGCCGTTAAATCTTGCTGTTCCTACTGTACTTCACGGTGGTTGAACTTCCCGATGTCCAGTACACAACACCCCGTGTCTGCGGTACTGGGAACGCGATACCATGCATTGCTTTAAAATCAGTTCTCAAGAAATACTTGTCATGTAAATAAATAGACCTATCCCATACGTTATAATACTAATAAAATATTTGCATTACAGCTATTATATAAACACTGGGAGTTCCATCAAAATACTTCTAGTTAGCAATAATTTATGCCTTCATTACTGTCATAAGTTAATGTCCAGTTTATCACCAAAGGTATCTCACATAGCTTGTAAGAACTTGCCAATCTTGCAAGTACCTTCTAGTACGCATTGCGTACCTATGTTTTTTAATTACTTCCCTTTGTTGTTAACGGCTTCTACTGTATTCGCAACATATTTTTTTTAGAAGTTAAAAAAAAAAAAATCACAGAATCTGTTTAGTGACAAAGCCATTCGGTTATTTATCTCGGTGAAGCAAGTTAGCTTCAGTAACCAACATTACAATAGACCAGTTAATTCCGACATTTTGAAAGGGGTGCAAACATGGCGCGAAATACAGTGTTTGTATGGGAATCCGGTGCCAAATAATTTCATAAAATAGAATTTCTGAAATATTGACTGTCTGCAAACTTTATAAAATACCAGGTAAAAGATGAACTGATAATATAATAAATACATATTAGGAGCATTATACTGCGACTCAATGCTTTCAGTTACAGATAACCATAAAAAAATATTACAACTATGTACATCAACTTAAGAATGTGGATAAATTATACATAAAATAGAGTTTCTATGGTACATAAAATAATCAATTACAGCAGAAAATGTCACTTAGGAATTTTTTTTTTTATAGTTTGTATTTGAATTGTGCTAATGAGTTAAGTTGCCTAATGTGTTCTGGAAGTAAGTTCCAGAGCCTAGGAGACACAACTGAAAACGCTCTGTCACGTACGTGATCTGTAAGGACACGATTAGGCTGATAGCGCTCTAAGAGTTCCGAGATATGTAGGTGCTAGACCGTGTAGAGCCTTGAAAGTTATTAGGAATATCTTAAAATATATCCTCTCACGGATAGGGAGCCAATGAAGATCGCGGAGTACGGGGGTGATGTGGTCAAGTTCTCGTAACCATAGAAACACGCCTATATAGCAGCTGTGTTTTGAAGGCGTTGTAGTTTGTACAATATGCTATCGGCAAGAATCTATCTTAGATATTACAAAGGCGTGGACAAGCTTTCCACAGTCATACCGTATTTCCTCGATTAAGCGCCCTCCCTCAAATAAGCGCTCCCTCGATTAAGCGTCCCCCTTGTGCACGATATTCGAAATAAGCGCCCCCCTCGATTTAGCGCATTGCATTGTCCTGACTATGGTTTGATTGGATTCCCAAAGTGTGGGCACGTGAACTCCCGTGAGATCTGTTCTAAATATAGCTCAATCCGGTCATACGCTGACTCACAGACCTAGTATGGGAGATGGACGCTCCTGGTAATGGGCTCCTGGAATTGTTTATAACTTCTATTTTTTCATTTCAAATACTTGTTATCGCGCAACGAAAATATTTCCGAGTTCAAATCACGTTTTTTTTAATA
Organism: Actinernus sp. WN-2022; assembly: GCA_030867875.1. Classification (NCBI taxonomy): domain Eukaryota; kingdom Metazoa; phylum Cnidaria; class Anthozoa; order Actiniaria; family Actinernidae; genus Actinernus; species Actinernus sp. WN-2022. Next base: position 9,799,461 of record JAOWCC010001368.1, on the reverse strand, counting down.
TTAAGCGCCCCCCTACGACAAGATACTTATTTCGTCGAAGTGGCTGTCCCGTTGTCCCGGTCTCTCAGCCATACTCATTGGTATGCATAAAGAATGTTGTCACGGGACAGTGGGACAACGACAAGAGACTTAGAATTGTTTCGTCGAACTGGTTGTCCCGTTGTCCCTGTCTCTCAGCTATATCATTAGTATGCATACACTTTTGTTGTCCCGTTGGCCGGGGACAGTGGGACAACGACAATAGACTTAGAATTATTTCCTCAAAACGGTTGTCCCGTTGTCCCGGCCTCTCAGCGATATCATTAGTATGCATACGCGTTTGTTATCCCGTTGTCCAGGGACAGTGGGACAACGACTAGAGGCTTAGAATTATTTCGTCGAAGTGGTTGTCCCGTTGTCCAGGTCTCTCAGCGATACTCATTAGTATGCATACGCGTTTGTTGTCCCGTTGTCCAGGGACAGTGGGACAACGACTTGAGACTTAGAATTATTGGGAAAGGTCTTCCTCTTGTGCTGGTGTATCACTATACTCAACACACGTGATGTTATTTGGTGCTTTTCAATGAATATTCAAAAAATCGCGAAAAATTGATGTCGCGAAAATTAAGTGTCGCGAAAGTTTGCATGCGCGAAAATTAAGTGACCACACATATAAGCTTTAAGTGAAAAATAAGCCCTTTAATAAACGTTCTGAGTCCACTTATTCAATGTCTCCGTCGTCTTCACAATCGGTCTCCTCTGCATCAAGTTCTTCGAGTATTTCGCTCGTACAGTCGTTGAAATTTCCATTTACGGGCTCCTTATAATTGAGTTCAACCAAAGACTTGAACTTTTCAACGGCTTGTTAGTTCCTACGTGCATTTGCGTTAATGAATGTAAATACATGTAGACTTAAAATTGAAAGAACTGTAAATGGACGTTGAAGTTTCTTGTGGAAGACAGTCTATTTCTATTCATTGTTTCATTGTTACCGTTCAGTTACCGTTTTGTTGCAGTTGGAAAAAGGTACAAATAAATACAAAAACTTTTACGTGGTCTCGTTTATTTTTGTCAAATAGTCAAATAGCGAAGGTATTTAATTATTGATTTATCGACAAAATCGCGAAAGTAAAGTGACTCGTTTTTTTACCGATTTCCCCAAAACGCGAAAATAAAGTGTCGCGAAATATGACCATCCTCAAATCGCGAAATTAAAGTGTCACGAAAAATAAGTGTAATAAGGTGGTAGCCTGCGAAAGTAGCCGCATCTTTGCTTGAGCTCCGACGGGGAATCCGTTCGGAGCGATCACAAGCCGCTGCTTCGAATCGTGCCTGGAGCTCAAATGGGTCTTTGTCGATTTTCTCGGAAATAAGTAAATATTTCACGAAACAAACTACACAGCGTTTGTATTCTGACTAAGGGCTACCTATATGCAAAAGGAGAGCGCCGAATTTTATTTTTCGAGGTTTGCCGCGCTGATGTTTGATTACAGAATAATCCGCCAGTCCGTAGCACCCCCTAAAATTGCCTGGCTACGTGGATACGTTTTTTATAAATAAAAAAAAACACCACCAAATTAGTAACTTGCGTACACAGAACGGCAACAGCAGACACAACAAGCTATCTAGACTAAACACATACAAGGTTACACATTTAAATAATGGGTGGAAGACAACCTAAATGGAAGCATGGGCTTATAGCTTTAGGTTGTCTTTTTAAAGATGGACACGAGCTCAAGTTAAATTATTAATTAAATTCATCAAGATCAAGTAAGAATACCAGTGACTGAATAGGATGGTAAGATTGAGACAAATTAAGGTTGAAAAAGGAGAAGAGAGTATAGGAAGTTACAGAGGGTTTGTTTGATTAAGTAAATAGATTTTCAGATTATATTTGAAACTATTTAGAGATGTATGGCTTTTCAGCTCATTAGGGAGGGAATTCCAGAGTTTAGGTCCTGTATAGGCAATTGAAAATTGTCTTATATTTGTTCTTGCGAATTGATGTCTGTAATTAGAGGCTGATCTGGTGGAAATATCCGTTAGACTTTTAAAGTTGTAGTTCAAGTACGCCTAACCATCCCTCTCCTATTTTTCAAGCTGTGATTTGAAGCGGATACGCAGTCAGTGAGACCACCGCTCTCCTTCTATTTTTCAAGCTGTAATGCCTGTTATTTAAAGAACGAAGATATTATAACTTTTGAAGCTGTATTTCTAAGTGGCTACGCGGTTACGCAGTGAGCTCTATGGAGCACCCCTCCCCTTAAACTTTTGAAGCTGTATTTCTAAGTGGCTACGCGGATACGCAGTGACCTGCACCCACCTCACTTTCTCACGTGACTTGACTCTTAAATAATCCCGACAGAGAAACAGACAAACAGACATCGCCGTACTTTCAAACTTGCAGCGATTATATGCTGGCTCGCCTACCGAGGAAAGGTTAGCATATTTATGTTGTTCTGTACTAATGCACGGTTTTTTCTTTAACCAAATGCTTTTTATGACACTTTAGCTTTGGTCACACAATCACAAGATGGTGTCGGTGATGTTTTCGGAGTACTACATTGAGAACGAATTCTTGAGAACATTCGGTCCTGAGGTAAATTGCCCAAAGAAAACGTTGTATATACTGGCTGAAGTCACACGACAGAGTTAAATCGCGATTAAGCCGTACTAAGCTTCTCTAGTCTGAACGGTTTTTCTGCTCTGGTGAGTAGCTAGCTAGTGGTCGGTGGTCCACGGTGGAATAGCGAGGTGGCTTGAATTGAATAGGATCTAGCGCGCTCAGTAAAAGCCCATCGATGACAGATTTTAGTTGTTTTAAGGTTTTGCAATGTACACAAATGTCAAGTCAGTGTTAATATCATCCGATCTAGCCGATAGCTCTCGCTATTACCGTCTACCACGTTCACAACTTTCTCTTACCACGACAACTACCGGGTGTATTGTATCGCCGAACACCAGTCGTAGTAGTTTTTCTCACAGTTTTAATATTTTGGTTGAAATTTCAATTGAGCATTTTGGCGGTCAATTATTTGTGATTGCAAAACATTCGCGCCAAGGGCAGTTATATAGACCAAATTTCTATCTTTAAACAAACCAGAAGAGGGAAAAACAAAAAGTAAAACCTACTAGTTACTAGGCTAGCTAATGTTAGTTGTGGCACATATGGTACTGGGTACGTAAACAAACTAAATCTCTAAAGTGCACAGATTAATATTACGCATACCAGAATTTGGTCTGAACAGTACTAATTTATTAACTAGCTGCGAGGTAGGAGTTGCTGACAAATATCCCAAGACTAGCTAGCTGCACGATCGGAACATACCCTACAGTAGGAGGATATCTACTCAATATGCGAACCAATCATATGCAAGTTCGTGATAGGGGATGTCAACAGCTAGTCTAGCAATATTACAACCAGATTATAAACTTTCAAGTTTCCCCGCCAGTTTTATATCATAGCCGAGCATACGCCATATAATCACTTTCAAATCCCTCCGGGTTTCAAGGCTAACTGGAGGTAATAAGTACTCGAATATTGTTTGGACATATTTTAGAACAAATTTTAATGAATTGCAAACTCAAGTTATAGTCCTTGGGATTTACTTATGAATCGTCTGAGCAGAAATATAGCAAATACTGCAACAATAACATTGGCCAAGACCGGCATCGCGAAGCACTTGGAAAATTAAACTGCAGACAAGCATGACCGCTTTGTCTGTATAATGACAGCTACATGTAGTTTTCGTTTTAATTAGCATTACAAAACGAACATACCTTTTACACTTTTTAAAATCGTGATTTAGGTCGCTAAATCTTGCTTAATTAACCTTCTCGTGTGACCTCAGCCATTGAAAGCGTAACCTGAGTTTCAGGCGCTCCTTTCCCTTAAAAAAGAGAGAGAAAGGAGCGCCTGAAACTCAGGTTATTGAAAGCGTGACCTATTTCTTCGTATAGTTAATTAGGTTAATATCCTTCTGAGTTTTGGCACCGATTGACATGAACACTTTGCTCTCGACTTCCCTCGAAATCGGTTTATGAAATTTCTCTGAGTAAACACAGCAATTCTCGGTTCAATAGTTTCGACACGCGAATCGAGTGAAAGCGGTCGATTTTCAAAGCTGTATTTCTAAGTGACTACGCGAATACGCAGTGAGCCACTAAAACATACAGCTTCAACAGTTGATGGGGAGGGGGTGGTCCATAGAGCCCACTGCGTCGGCTACGCGGTGAAGCTTTAGAGTGTCGGGGTATTCTGTTTATGATAGTTGTTGTACTTTTTGTATCGAAATATTCAAATAACTTTTATTAGTACTGTATTTATATCTATTGATACTTACAAGTAAGTGTATTTTTTTATATATAGTTGTTTCTCACTTGATAATTTATTTATTTATCTCAATCACCTTCGGAGATATTAACATCTTAATGCTACTCTGTAAATTCGAAGTTAAATAATATAGCAGTATCTTCCAAATGGCGAATGCTAGGTGGTTAGAAGTTGACTCTGCTCGATCGTCTAGTGGTATTTGTTAGTAATAATAATAATAATGGTTTAATCACAGCATCTACTAAGTAGCTTTACATCTGTGAGATCAATATAAAAAAATATTACTATAACTACTACAACTGCTATAACTTTATATTACATAAGAAAAAGAAAAAAAGCACTATGGAAACTATGGTGAACTATATAAACGACTATGTACAACTATTATATATAAAAGGCAAGAGAAAAATACTAATGAGTATTATTAGTATTAGCTATAACTTTATATTACTATAAAAAAGGAAAAGAAACACTGGCAACTTTGGTAACCATATACGCTATGGTGAACTATATACAACTATGTTCGACTATAATGTATAAAAGGCACTGAAAAGGGAAAATACTAATGGTTAATCAATTCGATGTTTTGCTCTGTTCATTAAAAACGATTGTATGGTTTTGGGTCAACACATGATCTTATCAGTTAGCAGGGAGTTCGTTAAATAACTTTGCCGTAGAGTCTTGAAATGTTCCCTTTATGAGGGGCACACTTAGTTGACGGGCGGCGGGCGTTCAGGGCTTCGGGCGTTCAGGGCTTGTGGGCATCGGGTATTGTGAGTGTTGTGAGTTTCTAGACTAGATACTTTGTAGTCTAGAACGACTAGAGTAGAAAATAATACAATTTCTAGACTAGATTAGAAAATGATAGCTAAAGTAGAGTTTTTAGACTACACTAGACTACCTAGGTCATTAATTTTCCTCTCCTCGGTAAAAACACAACTGTCTGTAGCATTTGTCAACAAGAAAAACATCATTGAAATATAAATCAGTGTAATCTTGTAACACGGTACATTATACCAACCCAAGAACTGAGAAATAAGAAAGTTATCAACTCTGCGAGACTAAGGAAAACAAACTGTCAATAGGTGTTTTTGAAATTGAATAAACTTTGTTTAATTTATCTGGTGGATTTGTTTTTATTCGTATGGTAATTATAGTTCAGTTTTAGAGAAGAATTCGCATCTCAAGAGTTTTCCTCAAAACAATAGGGCTATTGGATGGCCCTTCAGTTATCGTTAATCCCTAAGGACAATAGCAAAATTTCTCTAATGAATCATAGTGGATTTTGTATACAATTACCTTCCGAGTTATTAACTGTAAAGGAAAATAATAAAGACAGTTTAGAGCCTATCACGAGTAGTTTGTTCTTACTATTTACATTACAAAGGGGTTTAGATATTGCGAGGTATGTTTTATTTATTTTTATTCAACTTCGAATGGTTTCAGGGCCGATCGATCTTGTTCAAAGTTCAATTTCTTGAATGGATTTGGGAGTGATCGGTTCTAGCTTTATAGCTGCTCCAAACAATAGGCTTTGCCCAAACATGCCCGAATAGATCGATGACCTCATCCAAAGGACCAATAGATATTCATGAGCGCGCCGCATTTTATTCATGAGTCTAAGACAATAGATAATGAGAAACCACCGCACTTTATTCATGAGTCCAAGACAATAGATAATGAGAAACCACCGCACTTTATTCATGAGTCTAAGACAATAGATAATGAGAAACCACCGCACTTTATTCACGAGCTTCAAACAATAGAACCGTGACGTCATTAATTTAATGAGCGCACACCAAAACATTAACATAGCGCAACAAAAAAACGGCTAATTCGGTCCCTCTCATACTACTACCACATCTGCTAAATCAGACTGTTTATCGTTAACTTGAACAAACTGCTTCCGAGAAGTTAGATATCTAAGAACCCAGTTTAAGGACGTACTTGAAAAACCAATGGCATGTAGCTTCCTCAACACCATTGAGTAGTCAACGGTGTCGAATGCTTTAGAGAAGTCGGCGAATGCAATAAGAGTGACCTCTCCTTTCTTCATCGCTCGTATGATGCCATCTCTTATCCGCAGGAGGACTGTTGTAGTTGAATGTCCTTTACAGTATCCCGTGATGTTCTTATTGAAAACATCATGTCGATCGATATACTCTAACATCTGATGCAGAGCGAGCCGTTCGTACACTTTAGATAGTGCGGAGAGGATGGCAATAGGTCTATAATGGTCGGCTTCAGTTGGAGAAACACGTCCAAGCTTCCAGGACGCAGGAAAAGAACTGCTAAGATGAAACCATTGATGATGTGGGTCAGCGGTGAGGCGATCTGGTCAGCAACTACCTTCAGGTATTTTACAGGTATTTGGTCGGCTCCGGTCGAGCAGTCAGCTCTCATTGTTGTCAGCTGCTTCAGTACCTCACTGTATGTGATGGGACGTAAATTGAATGTGTTTGAAACACAATCAGGTACATGTAGCGAATTAATGAGGTTCTGCAGGTCTTCTTGTGACATTGGCATAGACCCAAGCAGACGTTGCGAGGTGGAGCAGATCTAGAAGTGCTTGTTCAATAACTCTGCACCGCTTTTATCGGCTGGGAACTAGGGTGGAAGCCGATTCGATGTATTGTTTGCCAGAGTTCTTTAGGCTTACTTGAAGACAAGGCTTTTTGATAGAAAGACCGCTTTATTTTCTTGATCTTGGTTTTTATTTTGTTTCGCACATCGCGGAACTTATTCCATACACAGTCCAACTTTGTTTTATGGGCAAGATGTCTGAGCTTGTTTCGTTACCTTTGAAGTTGACGTATATCTTCAGTGTTGAGCCACGGTGCAGGGGGGTGGGTAATTTCCATCCTACGAAGCGGAGCATGTTTGTCTAGGCATGATTTAAACATCGAATTAAAGATGTCTAGGTTGAGTCGTCCAAGTCATCGGTGCAGTATACACAAGGCTAAGTGGAATGTGGAGAAGTCTTCTATAAAAGCCTTTTCATCAAACTGCTTCTCATTACGAACGAGCTTGAATCGCGGTTGAAATCGGCTGACCCATGTTTGGCATCTAGTTTAGAGAACCGATATTAAAAGGGCTAAATAAAAAAAATGTACAATGAAATGTTTTTACCTTATTAATAAAACACATACATGTTTATAAATGCCTCTAAAAATATCTAAAATCTGTAATTTATATTTATAGTATAAAAGTTAAAAACGTTTAATTCCTTGTCGGTACAGTCATTACTGTCATCACTGAGTTGTTTGTGATTGATTTTGTTGGTAATCTTGTCTCCTGTATTAGAACCTTCTTTGGTTATGTTCTTCGACTTCTGTGGAAATGATTTGCCGATGCTTTTCCCGGAATTACCTGGCTGACAAATTTCACCAAGTTTGTTCCGATCGCCTTACCGAACGCTCCGAATATTGGCCGACTCATAATCTTGAAAAAGAATCTAGATTTTATTGGATCGCAGGATTCCACATGCAGCCAAGTAGCATCTCGCTTATATGAAGACTCAAAACGCAACCAATCAGCGAGTTGTTTGCACTGCTGGAAAAGCACGCAGTGGCAGCGATATTAAAACGTCTAAATGAAACAAAATGAACAATGAAATGTTTTAATCTTATTAATAAATCACATACATATTTATAAATGCCTTTAAAAACATCTAACATCTGTAATTTATAGTATAAAAGTTACAAATGTCGTTTAATTTGTTGTAGTGCAGTGTACAGTCATTACTGTCATCACGGAGTTGTTTGTGATTGATTTTGTTGTTAATCTTGTCCTGTATTAGAACCTTCTTTGGTTATGTTCTTCAGCTTCTGTGGAAATTATTTGCCGATGATATTCCCGGAATTACCTGGATGATAAATTTCACCGAGTTTGTTCCGATCGCTTTACCGAACACTCCGAATATTGGCCGAGGCCTGACTGGTCAGTTCTGCAGTCGGTATGGATGCATTCGAGTTACCTAACCTAAGGAGAAGAACAGAGGTTTTCATGTGCCAAACACCGTTAACTAGAGGGTGTTAATGTTGGATTAATCCCGGTTGTGTCTTTTGGCAGAGGCATATAAGTTGATAATTGGTCTTCCTCCAAACAGATTGAATGCACAATGTACGAGACAATCTTTTTGAAGTAGCTTCATGCTTACCTCCACGGAACCAATGACGTGGGACATGCCATGTACAAGTGCAGGGTTGATAGTGTAGGTTGTCGTTATCATCCTTAAAAATGAACAGAAATAGTAGATCATAGCAGTGACAGTTCGTATCAGGGTACGTAGGCGTTTCCTCCAGTAATCCAGCTCATTTTCTACGTCTTTGTTTTGTGTTTTTAAAAACACTTGGAATGTCACGAGAACACCTAGCCTGCTCCACAAGCAGGTATAGTTCATTATTTCCATGCTATGATTTACGGGTGACCTGTGTACCTGTATATTAATGCTGGAATCATGAGAGGATTAGATCCGAAATCACCTCCTCCGCATGCATCTTCCTCTTCCCTTTTTGTTTCCCATCTCCCTTCTTGTCCCCAATCTCTCTCTTATTCACTCCGCCACGTTTCGAATTCAATGTCGGGCCGAGCGGCCCTCGCCCCAGCTTCCGTTCATACATAAACGTGCGCGGTTCAACGAACGATTCAAAAAAGCTAACAATGTGACTTAGAACAATAGTTATCCTCTCTTACTTAGAAATAGTATTATACATTATGTTGTAATTCCTTGTAGTGCAGTGTACAGTCATTACTGTCATCACTGAGTTGTTTGTGATTGATTTTGTTGATAATCTTGTCTCCTATATTGGAACCTTCTTTGGTTATGTTCTTCAACTTCTGTGGAAATTATTTGCCGATGATATTTCACCATATATTCAAAGTTTGGAATGTACTGTCTCTGTTAATTTCTGTTTCTCGGGAAAAAAATGTTCGATCATTATCTGTCCTGTTTCTGACAATTGTGATACAATACAATTATACAATTACATACGTTACATCTAAGAGCTTATGAAACTCGTTCAAATGTGAACGTGACATTTAAACGTCAAAATGAAACAAAATGTACAATGAAATGTTTCTATTGCTGCCGGAGCGTTAGCGTGGGCAGCACTCATAATCTAGAAAAGGAATCTAGATTTTATTGGATCGCAGGATTCCACATGCAGCCAAGCAGCATCTCGCTTATATGAAGACTCAAAACGCAACCAATCAGCGAGTTGTTTGCACTGCGTGCTGGAAAAGCACCACACGCAGTGGCAGCGATATTAAAATGTCAAAATGAAACAAAATGAACAATGAAATGTTTTAATCTTATTAATAAATCACATACATGTTTATAAATGCCTCTAAAATATCTAAAATCTATAATTTATATTTATAATATAAAAGTTAAAAACGTTTAATTCCTTGTAGTACAGTGATTACTGTCATCACCGAGTTGTTTGTGATTTTGATTTTGTTGACAATCTTGTCTCCTGTATTTGAACCTCCTTTGGTTATGTTCTTCAACTTCTGTCGGGAAATTATTTGCCGGTGATATTCTCGGAATTACCTGGCTGAAAAAATTCACCGAAATTGTTCCGATCGCTTTACCGAACGCTCCGAATATTGGCCTAGGCAAGACTTCTCTGGAGTCGGTATGGATGCATTCGAGTTACCTAACCTAACGAGAAGAACAGAGGTTTTCATGTGCCAAACACCGTTAACTAGAGGGTGTTAATGTTGGATTAATCCCGGTTGTGTCTTTTGGCAGAGGCATATAAGTTGTTAATTGGTCTTCCTCCAAACAGATTGAATGTACGAGACAATCTTTTTGAAATAGCTTCATACGTACCTCCACGGAACCAATGACGTGGGATATGCCATGTACAAGTGTAGGGTTGATAGTGTACTTGGTCACGTAATAACAAACACGAAGGTTGTCGTTATCATCCTTAAAAAATGAACAGAAATAGTAGATCATAGCAATGACAGTTCGTATAAGGGTACGTAGGTGTTTCCTCCAGTAATCCAGCTCATTTTATACGTCTTTGTTTTGTGTTTTTAAAAACACTTGGAATGTCACGAGAACACCTAGCCTGCTCCACAAGCAGGTATAGTTAATTATTTTGATGTTGTCTCTTATGATTTACGGGTGACCTGTGTACCTGTATATTAATGCTGCAATCACGAGAGGATTAGATCCGAAATCACCTCCTCCGCATGCATCTTCCTCTTCTCTTTTTGTTTCCCATATCCCTTCTTGTCCCAATCTCTCTCTTCTTCACTCCTCACGTTTCGATGTCGGGTCGAGCGACCCTCGCCCCAGCTTCCCTTCATACAAAAACGTGCGCGGTTCAACGAACGAATCAAAGAAGCTAACAATGACTACGTATTTATAATGCCTCTAAAAACATCTAAAATCTGTAATTTTTATATAAAAGTTAAAAATGTTTAATTCGTTGTAGTGCAGTGTGCTGTCATTACTGTCATCACTGAGTTGTTTGTGATTGATTTTGTTGATAATCTTGTCTCCTGTATTGGAAACTTTCTTTGGTTATGCTCTTCAACTAATGCCGTGGAAATTATTTGCCCGTGATATCCCCGGAATTACCTGGCTGACAAATTTCACCGAGTTTGTTCCGATCGCTTTACGGAACGCTCCGAACATTGGCTGAGGCATGACTTCTCTGGAGTCGGTATGGATGCATTCGAGCGTTCTCTTGTCCCCAATCTCTCTTCTTCACTCCTCCACGTTTCGATGTTGGGCCGAGATGCCCTCGTCCCAGCTTCCCTTCATACAAAACCGTGCGCGGTTCAACAAACGATTCAAAGAAGCTAACAATGACTTCGAAATAGTATTACATTAAATACAGAAGACCATTTTCATCAGACATAAATTATGTTTTAATTCCTTGTAGTGCAGTGTACAGTGATCATTTTCATCACGGAGTTGTTTTTGATTGATTTTGTTGATAATCTTGTATTCTGTATTGGAATCTTCTTTGGTTATGTTGTTGAACTTCTGTCGAAATTAATTGCCGATATTTCATTACATTGTATATATTCAAATTTTGGAGTCTACTTTCTCTGATAATTTCCGTTTCTCGAGATTTCGTTTTCCGATCATTACTCGTCCTATTTTGAACAATTGTGATACGATACAATTATACAATACTTTATTTACCCACGTTACATTTAAGAGCTTATGAAACTCGTTCAAATGTGAACGTGACATTAAAACGTCAAAATGAAACAAAATGTACAATGATGTGTTTCTATTACTGTCGGAGCGGTAGCAGCACTCATAATCTAGAAAATATTCTCGATTTGTTTGATCGCAGGATTCCACATGTAGCCAATCAGCAACTCGCTAATATGAAGACTCATAACGCAGCCAATCAGCGAGTTGTTTGCACGAATGGAAAAGCACGCAGCGGCAGCGATATTAAAACGTCTAAATGAAACAAAATGAACAATGAAATGTTTTAATCTTATTAATAAATCACATACATATTTATAAATGCCTCTAAAAATATCTATAATTTATATTTATAGTATAAAAGTTAAAAACGTTTAATTCCTGGAAGTGCAGTCATTACTGTTTGTGATTGATTTTGTTGATAATCTTGTTTCCTGTATTAGAACCTTCTTTGGTTATGTTCTTCAACTTCTGTGGAAAATTATTTGCCGATGATATTCCCGGAATTACCTGGCTGAAAAAATTCACCGAAATTGTTCCGATCGCATTACGGAACGCTCCGAATATTGGCCGAGGCCAGACTTCTCTGGAGTCGGTATGCATTCGAGTTACCTAAGGTCTGTTCTTCACAAGCCACAGAAAGCCCGGCCACAGTCCGAGTTCGCAAACTAGAGATGCCTGCGGAGGTTGCTAGATCCGAAAGAGATATCTCTTCTCCTTTTGTTTCATCTCCCTTCTTGTCCCCAATTTCCCTCTTCTTCGCCATGTTCAGCTTCCCTTCATACAAAAGCGCGTGCGGTTAAACGACCGATTCAAAGAAGCTAACAATGACTACGTACTTATAAATGCCTCTAAAAACATCTAAAATCTGTAATTTTTATTTAAAAGTTAAAAATGTTTAATTCCTTGTAGTGCAGTGTATACCCGGGGTTCCAGAGGCTCGAAAGAGAGATAAGAGGGGCCTGGGGAAGAAAGTAATTCGTCGCTTCGCTCCTCAAGTTCTCGTCGCTTCGCTCCTCAAGTTCTCGTCGCTTCGCTCCTCGAACTCGAACCCCTGGCAACCAGGGTATGCAGTGTACAGTCATTACTGTCGTCACGGAGTTGTTTGTGATTGATTTTGTTGATAATCTTGTATTCTGTATTAGAACCTTCTTTGGTTATGTTCTTCAGCTCCTGTGGAAATTATTTGCAGATGATATTCCCGGAATTACCTGGCTGACAAATTTCACCAAGTTTGTTCCGATCGCCTTACCGAACGCTCCGAATATTGGTCGACGCCTGACTGGTTCTGCAGTCGGTATGGATGCATTCGAGTTACCTAACCTAACGAGAAGAACAGAGGTTTTCATGTGCCAAACACCGTTAATTAGAGGGTGTTAATGTTGGATTAAGACTGGTTGTGTCTTTTGGCAGAGGCATATAACTTGTTAATTGGTCTTCCTCCAAACAGATTGAATGTACGAGACAATTTTTGAAATAGCTTCAAGCTTACCTCGACGAAAGCAATGACGTGGGACATGCCATGTACAAGTGCAGGGTTGATAGTGTACTTGGCCACGTAACGACAAACACGAAGGTTGTCGTTATCATCCTTAAAAAATGAACAGAAATAGTAGATCATAGCAATGACAGTTCGTATAAGGGTACGTAGGTGTTTCCTCCAGTAATCCAGATCATTTTCTATGTCTTTGTTTTGTGTTTTTAAAAACACTTGGAATGTCACGAGAACACCTACCCTGCTCCACAAGCAGGTATAGTTCATTATTTCCATGCTATGATTTACGGGTGACCTGTGTACCTGTATATTAATGCTGCAATCACGAGAGGATTAGATCCGAAATCACCTCCTCCGCATGCATCACCCTCTTCTCTTTTTGTTTCCCATCTCCCTTCTTGTCCCCAGTCTCTCTCTTCTTCACTCCTCCACGTTTCGATGTCAGGTCGAGCGACCTTCGCCCCAGCTTTCCTTCATATAAAAACGTGCGCGGTTCGACGAACGATTCAAAGAAGCTAACAATGACATAGAACAATAGTTATCCTCTCTTACTTAGAAATAGTATTACATATTAATTGCAGAAGACCACTTTCAGACATAAATTATGTTGTAATTCCTTGTAGTGCAGTGTACAGTCATTACTGTCATCACGGAGTTGTTTGTGATTGATTTTGTTGGTAACCTTGTCTCCTGTATTTGAACCTTCTTTGGTTATGTTCTTCAACTTCTGTGGAAATTATTTGCCGATGATATTTCATCATATATTCAAAGTTTGGAGTGTACTTTCTTTGCTAATTTCTGTTTCTCGGGAAATTGTTTTCCGATCATTATCTGTCCTGTTTTGGATAACTGTGATACAATACAATTATACAATTTACCCACGTTACATCTAAGAGCTTATGAAACTCGTTCAAATGTGAACGTGACATTAAAAAGTCCAAATGAAACAAAATGTACAATGAAGTGTTTCTATTACTGCCGGAGCGTTAGCAGCACTCATAATCTAGAAAATATTCTCGATTTGTTGGGTCGCAGGATTCCACATGTAGCTAATCAGCAACTCGCTTATATGAAGACTCAAAACGCAGCCAATCAGCGAGTTGTTTGCACTGCTGGAAAAGCACGCAGCGGCAGCGATATTAAAACGTCTAAATGAAACAAAATGAACAATGAAATGTTTTAATCTTATTAATAAATCACATACATGTTTATAAATGCCTCTAAAAATATCTATAATTTATATTTATAGTGTAAAAGTTAAAAACGTTTAATTCCTGGAAGTGCAGTCATTACTGTTTGTGATTGATTTTGTTGATAATATTGTTTCCTGTATTAAAACCTTCTTTGGTTATGTTCTTCAACTTCTGTGGAAATTATTTGCCGATGATATTCCCGGAATTACCTGGCTGAAAAAATTCACCGAAATTGTTCTGATCGCATTACGGAACGCTCCGAATATTGGCCGAGGCCAGACTTCTCTGGAGTCGGTATGGATGCATTCGAGTTACATAAGGTCTGTTCTTCACAAGCCACAGAAGCCCGGCCACAATCCGAGTTCGCAAACTAGAGATGTCTGCGGAGGTTGCTAGATCCGAAAGAGATATCTCTTCTCCTTTTGTTTCATCTCCCTTCTTGTCCCCAATTTCCCTCTTCTTCACCATGTTGGGCCGAGCGGCCCTCGCCCCAGCTTCCCTTCATACAAAAGCGCGTGCGGTTAAACGACCGATTCAAAGAAGCTAACAATGACTACGTATTTATAAATGCGTCTAAAAACATCTAAAATCTGTAATTTTTATATAAAAGTTAAAAATGTTTAATTCCTTGTAGTGCAGTGTACAGTCATTACTGTCATCACGGAGTTGTTTGTGATTGATTTTGTTGATAATCTTGTATTCTGTATTAGAACCTTCTTTGGTTATGTTCTTCAGCTTCTGTGGAAATTATTTGCAGATGATATTTCCGGAATTACCTGGCTGACAAATTTCACCAAGTTTGTTCCGATCGCCTTACCGAACGCTCCGAATATTGGTCGACGCCTGACTAGCTCTGGAATTGGTATGGATGCATTCGAGTTACCTAAAGTCATATAAATTTACCCAGATGATCGGTATTTCAATTTCTTGAAATAAAAAAAAATACTGTCATCACTGAGTTGTTTGTGATTGATTTTGTTGATAATTTTGTATTCTGTATTGGAACCTTCTTTGGTTATGTTCTTCAGCTTCTGTGGAAATTATTTGCCGATGATATTCCCGGAATTACCTGGCTGATAAATTTCACCGAGTTTGTTCCGATCGCTTTACCGAACGCTCCGAATATTGGCCGAGGCCTGACTGGTTCTGCAGTCGGTATAGATGCATTCGAGTTACCTAACCTAACGAGAAGAACAGAGGTTTCATGTACCAAACATCGTTAATTAGAGGGTGTTAATGTTGGATTAAGACTGGTTGTGTCTTTTGGCAGAGGCATATAACTTGTTAATTGGTCTTCCTCCAAACAGATTGAATGTACGAGACAATCTTTTTGAAATAGCTTCAAGCTTACCTCGACGAAAGCAATGACGTGGGACATGCCATGTACAAGTGCAGGGTTGGTAGTGTACTTGGCCACGTATCGACAAACACGAAGGTTGTCGTTATCATCCTTAAAAAATGAACAGAAATAGTAGATCATAGCAATGACAGTTCGTATAAGGGTACGTAGGTGTTTCCTCCAGTAATCCAGATCATTTTCTATGTCTTTGTTTTGTGTTTTTAAAAACACTTGGAATGTCACGAGAACACCTAGCCTGCTCCACAAGCAGGTATAGTTCATTATTTTCATGCTATGATTTACGGGTGACCTGTGTACCTGTATATTAATGCTGCAATCACGAGAGGATTAGATCCGAAATCACCTCCTCCCGGCATGCATCATCCTCTTCTCTTTTTGTTTCCCATCTCCCTTCTTGTCTCCAATCTCTCTCTTCTTCACTCCTACACGTTTCGATGTCGGGTCGAGCGGCCCTCATCCCAGCTTCCCTTCATACAAAAACCGTGCGCGGTTCAACAAACGATTCAAAGAAGCTAACAATGACATAGAACAATAGTTATCCTCCCTTACTTAGAAATAGTATTACATTAAATGCAGAAGACCATTTTCATCAGACATAAGTTATGTTGTAATTCCTTGTAGTGCAGTGTACAGTCATTACTGTCATCACTGAGTTGTTTGTGATTGATTTTGTTGGTAACCTTGTCTCCTGTATTGGAACCTTCTTTGGTTATGTTCTTCAACTTCTGTGGAAATTATTTGCCGATGATATTTCATCATATATTCAAAGTTTGGAGTGGACTTTCTTTGTTAACTTCTGTTTCTCGGGAAATTGTTTTCCGATCATTATCTGTCATGTTTTGGATAACTGTGATACAATACAATTATACAATTTACCCACGTTACATCCAAGAGCTTATGAAACTCGTTCAAATGTGAACGTGACATTAAAACGGCAAAATGAAACAAAATGTACAATGAAATGTTTCTATTGCTGCCGGAGCGTTAGCGTGGGTAGCACTCGTAATCTAGAAAAAGAATCTAGATTTTAGTGGAACGCAGGATTTCACATGCAGCCAATCAACATCTCGCTTATATGAAGACTCAAAACGCAACCAATCAGCGAGTTGTTTACACTGCATGCTGGAAAAGCACACGCAGCGGCAGCGATATTAAAACGTCTGAATGAAACAAAATGAACAATGAAATGTTTTGATCTTATTAATAAATACATACATATTTATAACTGCTTCTAAAAACATCTAACATCTGTAATTTATAGTATAGAAGTTAAAAACGTTTAATTCCTTGTAATGCAGTCATTACTGTCATCACTGAGTTGTTTGTGATTGATTTTGTTGATAATCTTGTCTCCTGTATTAGAACCTTCTTTGGTTATGTTCTTCAGCTTCTGTGGAAATTATTTGCCGATGATATTCCCGGAATTACCTGCCGGGCTGACAAATTTCACCGAGTTTGTTCCGATCGCCTTATCGAACGCTCCGAATTTTGGCCGAGTCCTGACTGGTTCTGCAGTCGGTATGGATGCATTCGAGTTACCTAACCTAACGAGAAGAACAGAGGTTTTCATGCACCATGCAAACACCGTTAATTAGAGGGTGTTAATGTTGGATTGAGACTGGTTGTGTCTTTTGGCAGAGGCATATAACTTGTTAATTGGTCTTCCTCCAAACAGATTGAATGTACGAGACAATCTTTTTGAAATAGCTTCAAGCTTACCTCGACGAAAGCAATGAGGACGTGGGACATGCCATGTACAAGTGCAGGGTTGGTAGTGTACTTGGCCACGTAACGACAAACACGAAGGTTGTCGTTATCATCCTTAAAAAATGAACAGAAATAGTAGATCATAGCAATGACAGTTCGTATAAGGGTACGTAGGTGTTTCCTCCAGTAATCCAGATCATTTTCTATGTCTTTGTTTTGTGTTTTTAAAAACACTTGGAATGTCACGAGAACACCTAGCCTGCTCCACAAGCAGGTATAGTTCATTATTTCCATGCTATGATTTACGGGTGACCTGTGTACCTGTATATTAATGCTGCAATCACGAGAGGATTAGATCCGAAATCACCTCCTCCGCATGCATCATCCTCTTCTCTTTTTGTTTCCTATCCCTCTTCTTGTCCCCAATCTCTCTCTTATTCACTCCGCCACGATTCGATGTCGGGTCGAGCGGCCCTCGCCCCAGCTTCCCTTCATAGAAAAACGTGCGCGGTTCAACGAACGATTCGAAGAAGCTAACAATGACTACGTATTTATAAATGCCTCTATAAAAACATCTAAAATCTGTATTTTTTATATAAAAGTTATAAACGTTTAATTCCTTGTAGTGCAGTGTACAGTCATTACTGTCATCACGGAGTTGTTTGTGATTGATTTTGTTGATAATCTTGTCTCCTGTATTGGAACTTTCTTTGGTTATGTCCTTCAACTTGTGTGGAAATTATTTGCCGGTGATATTCCTGGAATTACCTGGCATGGCAGACAAATTTCACCGAGTTTGTTCCGATCGCTTTACGGAACGCTCCCAACATTGGCCGAGGCGTGACTTCTCTGGAGTCGGTATGGATGCATTCGAGTTACCCGAGGTCTTTTCTTCATCTGTCACAGGAAGCCCACAATCCGAGTTCGCAAATTAGAGTGCCTGCGGAGGAGGCTCGATCCGAAAAGCGTTCTCTTGTCCTTTTGTTTCATCTTCCTTCTTGTCCCCAATCTCTCTCTTCTTCACTCCTCCACGTTTCGATGTTGGGCCGAGCGGCCCTCGTCCCAGCTTCCCTTCATACAAAAACCGTGCGCGGTTCAACAAACGATTCAAAGAAGCTAACAATGACATAGAACAATAGTTATCCTCTCTTACTTAGAACATTATGTCGTAATTGCTTGTAGTGCAGTGTACAGTGATTACTGTCGGCATCACGGAGTTGTTTGTGATTGATTTTGTTGGTAATCTTGACTCCTGTATTGGAACCTTCTTTGGTTATGTTCTTCAACTTCTGTGGAAATTATTTGCCGATGATATTTCATCATATATTCAAAGTTTGGAGTGTACTTTCTTTGTTAATTTCTGTTTCTCGGGAAATTGTTTTCCGATCATTATCTGTCCTGTTTTGGGCAATTGTGATACAATACGATTATACAATTTACCCACGTTACATCTAAGAGCTTATGGAACTCGTTCAAATGTGAACGTGACATTAAAACGTCCAAATGAAACAAAATGTACAATGAAATGTTTCTATTGCTGCCGGTGTGTTAGCGTGGGCAGCACTCATCATCTAGAAAAAGAATCTAGATTTTATTGGATCGCAGAATTCCATATGGAGCCAATCAACATCTCGCTTATATGAAGACTCAAAACGCAACCAATCAGCGAGTTGTTTGTACTGCATGCTGGAAAAGCACACGTAGCGGCAGCGATATTAAAACGTCTAAATGAAACAAAATGAACAATGAAATGTTTTAATCTAAATAACAAGTCACATACATATTTATAAATGCCTCTAAAACATCTAACATCTGTAATTGTTCTAATCTGCAAGCTGTCCAAATCTCGATTTCTTTATTTTACCACAATGCATCAATTCTATTGTCTTTTTTTACTACACTGAGCACTTTGCACGGATCTGATCATCACGTGACATTACACGAGGTGGAATCTGCATAGTTTGAGCAAACTACTTTCAACGGTTCTCTTCTAATACGCTTCCTTTACTGAGCGGAGCAGCATTCACTACCTGTTAGGTATACTAGTTTATAGTATAAAAGTTTAAAATGTTTAATTCCTTGTAGTGCAGTGTACAGTCATGACTGTCATCACTGAGTTGTTTGTGATTGATTTTGTTGATAATCTTGTCTCCTGTATTCAGTAGAACCTTCTTTGGTTATGCTCTTCAACTAATGTGGAAATTATTGCCGATCGTGATATTCCCGGAATTACCTGGCTGACAAATGTTACCGAGTTTCTTCCAATCGCTTTACCGAACGCTCCGAATATTGGCCGAGTCCTGACTGGTTCTGCAGTCGGTATGGATGCATTCGAGTTACCTAACCTAACGAGAAGAACAGAGGTTTTCATGCACCATGCAAACACCGTTAATTAGAGGGTGTTAATGTTGGATTAATCCTGGTTGTGTCTTTTGGCAGAGGCATATAACTTGTTAATTGGTCTTCCTCCAAACAGATTGAATGTACGAGACAATCTTTTTGAAATAGCTTCATGCTTACCTCCACGAAAGCAATGACGTGGGACATGCCATGTACAAGTGCAGGGTTGGTAGTGTACTTGGCCACGTAACGACAAACACGAAGGTTGTCATTATCATCCTTAAAAAATGAACAGAAATAGTAGATCATAGCAATGACAGTTCGTATAAGGGTACGTAGGTGTTTCCTCCAGTAATCCAGCTCATTTTCTATGTCTTTGTTTTGTGTTTTTAAAAACACTTGGAATGTCACGAGAACACCTAGCCTGCTCCACAAGCAGGTATAGTTCATTATTTCCATGCTATGATTTACGGGTGACCTGTGTACCTGTATATTAATGCTGCAATCACGAGAGGATTAGATCCGAAATCACCTCCTCCGCATGCATCATCCTCTTCTCTTTTTGTTTCCCATCTCCCTTCTTGTCCCCAATCTCTCTCTTCTTCACTCCTACACTTTTCCTCCACAAAAACGTGCGCGGTTCAACGAACGATATACGCTTTTCCTCCACAAAAACGTGCGCGGTTCAACGAACGATTGAAAGAAGCTAACAATGACATAGAACAATAGTTATCCTCTCTTCAGTTAGAACTAGTATTACATTATATGCAGAAAACCATTTTCATCAGACATAAATTATGTTGTAATTCCTTGTAGTGCAGTGTACAGTGATTACTGTCGGCATCACGGAGTTGTTTGTGATTGATTTTGTTGATAATCTTGTCTCCTGTATTGGAACTTTCTTTGGTTATGTCCTTCAACTTGTGTGGAAATTATTTGCCGATGATATTCGAGGAATTACCTGCCGGGCTGACAAATTTCACCGAGTTTGTTCCGATCGCTTTACGGAACGCTCCGAACATTGGCCGAGGCATGACTTCTCTGGAGTCGGTATGGATGCATTCGAGTTACCCGAGGTCTTTTCTTCATCTGTCACAGGAAGCCCACAATCCGAGTTCGCAAACTAGAGTGCCTGCGGAGGTAGCTCGATCCGAAAAGCGTTCTCTTGTCCTTTTGTTTCAGCTTCCTTCTTGTCCTCAATCTCTCTCTTCTTCACTCCTCCACGTTTCGATGTTGGGCCGAGCGGCCCTCGTACCAGCTTCCCTTCATACAAAAACCGTTACTTTTTTCTTCGAATTTATGAGAGTGAAAAAATACGTCTGCATAGCAGTATTGGAACCTTCTTTGGTTATGATCTTCAACTTCTGTGGAAATTATTGATGATATTTCATCATATATTCAAAGTTTGGAGTGTACTTTCTCTGTTAATTTCTGTCTCTCGTGAAATTGTTTTCCGATCATTATCTCTCCTGTTTTGGACAATTGTGATACAATACAATAATTATACAATTTACCCACGTTACATCTAAGAGCTTATGAAACTCGTTCAAATGTGAACGTGACATTAAAACGTCCAAATGAAATAGGCAAAATGTACAATGAAATGTTTCTATTGCTGCCGGTGTGTTAGCGTGGGCAGCACTCATAATCTAGAAAAAGAATCTAGATTTTATTGGATCGCAGAATTCCATATGCAGCCAATCAACATCTCGCTTATATGAAGACTCAAAACGCAACCAATCAGCGAGTTGTTTGTACTGCATGCTGGAAAAGCACACGTAGCGGCAGCGATATTAAAACGTCTAAATGAAACAAAATGAACAATGAAATGTTTTAATCTAAATAACAAGTCACATACATATTTATAAATGCCTCTAAAACATCTAACATCTGTAATTGTTCTAATCTGTAATCTGTCCAAATCTCGATTTCTTTATTTTACCACAATGCATCAATTCTATTGTCTTTTTTTACTACACTGCTTTGCACGGATCTGATCATCACGTGACATTACACGAGGTGGAATCTGCATAGTTTGAGCAAACTACTTTCAACGGTTCTCTTCTAATACGCTTCCTTTACTGAGCGGAGCAGCATTCACTATACCTGTTAGGTATACTAGTTTATAGTATAAAAGTTTAAAATGTTTAATTCCTTGTTGTGCAGTGTACAGTCATGACTGTCATCACTGAGTTGTTTGTGATTGATTTTGTTGATAATCTTGTCTCCTGTATTCAGTAGAACCTTCTTTGGTTATGCTCTTCAACTAATGTGGAAATTATTGCCCATCGTGATATTCCCGGAATTACCTGGCTGACAAATGTTACCGAGTTTCTTCCAATCGCTTTACCGAACGCTCCGAATATTGGCCGAGGCCTGACTTCTCTGGAGTCGGTATGGATGCATTCAAGTCAGTTACCTAACCTAACGAGAAGAAGAGAGGTTTTCATGTACCAAACACCGTTAACTAGAGGGTGTTAATATTGGATTAATCCCGGTTGTGTCTTTTGGCAGAGGCATATAATTTGTTAATTGGTCTTCCTCCAAACAGATTGAATGTACGAGACAATCTTTTTGAAATAGCTTCATGCTTACCTCCACGAAAGCAATGACGTGGGACATGCCATGTACAAGTGCAGGGTTGATAGTGTACTTGGCCACGTAACGACAAACACGAAGGTTGTCGTTATCATCCTTAAAAAATGAACAGAAATAGTAGATCATAGCAATGACAGTTCGTATAAGGGTACGTAGGTGTTTCCTCCAGTAATCCAGCTCATTTTCTATGTCTTTGTTTTGTGTTTTTTTAAAACACTTGGAATGTCACGAGAACACCTACCCTGCTCCACAAGCAGGTATAGTTCATTATTTCCATTCTATGACTTACGGGTGACCTGTGTACCTGTATATTAATGCTGCAATCACGAGAGGATTAGATCCGAAATCACCTCCTCCGCATGCATCTTCTTCTTCTCTTTTTGTTTCCCATTTCCCTTCTTGTCCCCAATCTCTCTCTTCTTCACTCCTACACTTTTCCTCCACAAAAACGTGCGCGGTTCAACGAACGATTGAAAGAAGCTAACAATGACATAGAACAATAGTTATCCTCTCTTCAGTTAGAACTAGTATTACATTATATGCAGAAAACCATTTTCATCAGACATAAATTATGTTGTAATTCCTTGTAGTGCAGTGTACAGTCATTACTGTCATCACGGAGTTGTTTGTGATTGATTTTGTTGATAATCTTGTCTCCTGTATTGGAACCTTCTTTGGTTATGTTCTTCAACTTCTATATAAAAACGTCTAAATGAAACAAAATGAACAATGAAATGTTTTAATCTTATTAATAAATCACATACATGTTTATAAATGCCTCTAAAAATATCTAAAATCTATAATTTGTATTGATAGTATAAAAGTTAAAAATGTTTAATGAGGGTCTCAATGGGGTTAACCGTTAGCCGTAAATCGTCAAAAAATATAGTCGTTAGGCGTAAAAATTACATAATTTTAACCGTTAGTCGTAAAAGCCACCACCCCATTGAGACCCTCTTTAATTCCTTGTAATGCAGTCAGTACTGTCATCACCGAGTTGTTTGTGATTGATTTTGTTGATAATCTTATCTCCTGTATTGGAACCTTCTTTGGTTATGTTCTTCAACTCCTGTGGAAATTATTTGCCGATGATATTCACGGAATTACCTGGCTGAAAAAAATAACCGAAATTGTTCCGATCGCTTTACGGAACGCTCCAAATATTGGCCTAGGCCCGACTTCTCTGGAGTCGGTATGGATGCATTCGAGTTACCTAACCCAACGAGAAGAACAGAGGTTTTCATGTGCCAAACACCGTTAATTAGAGGGTGTTAATGTTGGATTAATCCTGGTTGTGTCTTTTGGCAGGGCATATAACTTGTTAATTGGTCTTCCTCCAAACGGATTGAATGAACGAGACAATCTTTTTGAAATAGCTTCATGCTTACCTCCACGAAAGCAATGACGTGGGACATGCCATGTACAAGTGCAGGGTTGATAGTGTACTTGGCCACGTAACGACAAACACGAAGGTTGTCGTTATCATCCTTAAAAAATGAACAGAAATAGTAGATCATAGCAATGACAGTTCGTAAAGGTACGTAGGTGTTTCCTCCAGTAATCCAGCTCATTTTCTATGTCTTTGTTTTGTGTTTTTAAAAACACTTGGAATGTCACGATACCTCCACAAGCAGGTATAGTTTATTATTTACATGCTATGATTTACGGGTGACCTGTGTACCTGTATGGAATCACGAGAGGATTAGATCCGAAATCACCTCCTCCGCATGCATCATCCTCTTCTCTTTTTGTTTCCCATCTCCCTTCTTTGTCCCCAATCTCTCTCTTCTTCACTCCTCCACGTTTCGATGTCGGGATGAGCGACCCTCGCCCCAGCTTTCCTTCATACAAAAACGTGCGCGGTTCAACGAACGATTCACAGAAGCTAACAATGACTACGTATTTATAAATGTTGTTTGTGATTGATTTTGTTGATAATCTTGTCTCCTGTATTGGAACCTGCTCCGGTTATGTTCTTCAACTTCTGTGGAAATTATTTGCCGATGATATATATTGCCGGAATTACCTGGCTGACAAATTTCACCGAGTTTGTTGCGACCGCTTTACCAAACGCTCCGAACATTGGCCGAAGCATAACTGGCTCTGGAGTCGGTATGTATGCATTCGAGTTACCTTAGGTCGCATACATTTACCCAGATGAGTCGTATTTCAATTTCTTGAAACAAAAATATATATTTGACTTTGTGTAACTTCTCTTCAAACAAATACAGAAACCGAAGGCAATGTGTTTTAATCTACATCTACATCTACATTTATTTTTTCAGCAAAAACTATATACATAATGTACAGTTATCACGCTAACGTCCCTAAAAAAAATAAAAAAAATAAAAATATAAAATAATACAAAATGAGGGTTTCTATAATAATATTAATTTAAATAATGTCCAGTAAATAAAAAAATATAAAAAAAATATATATATATATAAAAAATAATAATAATAATAATAATAATAATTAAAAAAATTCTATAAATATTGTCTTACTAATTTTCTCTATAATGATCATTTAACTTGATTTTAAAACTGTGTAAAGATTTGGCAGTGACGATATCAGATGGAAGACTATTCCATTCTCTGACTGTTCTAGGAAAATACGAATATTTGTAAACATCTTTGCTTGTATGTTCAACATAATATTGAAAATTATCTTTTTTGCGATCTGCCCTCCCTTGATGATAATGTCCGGCTTGGAGCCGAATAAGGCAGGATGCCACAGAACAAGATCAGCTAATTTACCAACCTATCAAGGAAAAGACAGACTCGGGTTTTCATTTCTCAAACACTGTTAACTAGTGTTAATGTTGGATTAATCCCTGTCGTGTCCTTTGGCAGAGGTATATGACTCTTGAATTGGCCTTGCTTCAAACGCTTTGAATTTGAATGCACATCATACGAGACCCCCTTTTACGAATAGCTTCTTTATACGTTCTATTGAGTCGGTAACGTCCATTCGGATACCACACCAACTGTATAATATATCTAAAAAAACTATAAAACTATACAAATATAAAAATGGTTAATTGGCTAGATAAGTAGTCTATTTTTATAACGATGGCTACTCCGAGTTCTCAGCTCAGAGCGAGGCCTGGGGTAAGGGCCTACATCGATGTATCAGGCAATGACTCGTCTTGTAGAGAAGAATGAGTCTTTTCAAAGGTCATTTATACTTACCTCCACGGAACCAATGACGTGGGACATGCCGTGTGCAAGGGTAGGGTTGATAGTTAAAAGAATTTGCTAGAGCTATTGGAATTTTATGCAAAATCACGTTATTCGCTCAAATATTCTCATTCTGTTATATTACTATCTTATCTACCCTTTTCTAACATACCCTTCTAATCTCCAAAAAATTGTCACCTTGCAAAAAAAAGGAGAACGTATAATGACATTTTCAGAGATTAATTATCACTCCAGTCCGTTATTTCAAAAAGCTTAATTTATAAAAAATCATGGACATAGTTGACTTTAATTTATGCTACGTTCATGTTTGATTATTATCATTTTATACTCCCATCTGCCTTTGATAATTATTTTACTCCTATATGTGATAGATCAAAAACGAGAGCTAGTGTTTTACCAGGGGATCCAAACACCGAGAAAGATGAAAGCACAAGGCCGCTTCGGCCGAGTCGAGTTTTTGATCTGACTTCTCAAGCGAAAACAATACCTGCATTCATAAATCATTAGAAAGTATTGTTGCCTGGAATTTTGCATGCAATTATAGACTAAAAGGGTTGTGATTGTCATTTTGTCAAGATCATTTCAACAAACGGCCTGATAGCGTAGTGGGCAAGGCAGCGGACTAGTAGTCAAGAGCAGCCATGAGGATGATGGTTCGAGTCACACTCTGGACACCGATTTTTATTTCCGCCGTCTTCTCCTTCACTTCTCCATGTACATGTAAAATCATACTTTTGCTGTAATCCTTGTAGCTTAATTAGGTCCAACACATGCATGAATCTTGATACCCAATGAGAACACAGATGAACATCACTAGTGTTTCATTGGGTATCAAGATTCATGCATGTGACCAAATGCAGCTCATGAATTATTAATGAGTTTGAGAACTTATGTTCATAAATATAATACAAGATTGGCTTCAAAGTTATCATATTATCTACCTCAACTGCCCGAACCAACTATGGTAAACTTAATTTAAGATATCAAAACCTCAAAACCCGCATCAAAAACTCCTTTAAAAACAAGTTAAAATTTAATTCCATGGACAATTACTAAAATATAGGAAACTGAACAGTGTATATTTGTACGTACTGTATAAATGTATTTCATTGTCTTTTGTTTTCCCTGTATTTTTCTTGGCTGCTAGTAAACTAATTACCCGCTTTTCTCCATTATTAATTATCCTATTTAATTTAATTTAATTTCATGGACAATTACTAAAATAGGAAACTGAACAGTATCCTATTCTCATCGGTCTCACCCGTACTGACTCATTGAGATACGGATATCCGGCGGCCTGCACAGTGATCTTAGAATACCAACGATCATAACATGGTTATATAACCTAAACCCCGCGAAGACAACCCAACACTCAAACTTCAAACCTCCGAGCCTGAGACCCACAGAGGCCCAGAACTGAAAACGGCTAAAGAGGTCGACTTACGCTTGCGACCCTGTTGGGAACCTCCGGCGACAAAACTGTTGGGGTCCCTGAAGGCCAGCATAGACACGTCGTGGCCACTAAGCACGGAGCTGAGTGTTACCAACTGCCAACCCCTGGGCTGCGCGTGCGTAAAGCCGGGTTGCCGTCATGCCGAATCCAGGCGATAAAACGGTCGGTAACGCGAGTCGGGTCGAACCCCTGTGTTAGTTCCCAGTATTGAAAGAGCGAGCTTGGCTTGAAACGCTTTGATGATCGCTGGGGAAAGAAACGAGCGAGTAAAAAGTAGCGCAGCCCAGAGGATGACAGCCTTAAATCAGTCCGTAATCCGAGAGGGAATTAGACTCTCCTTCAGTAAAGCTGTCACCCTCGAGCGAGAAAATAAAAAAGGCGTGGCGAAAGCAATTGAGGTAACCCCAAAATTGAGGAATGCGGAGTAGTATTACCAAAAAAGACAGGAGAAACAATATAAACTGAAACACAGCTGAAACAATGGTAATAAACGGTAATTAACAAATGAATGCCAGGCCAGGGCACAACAGGAACAGCGGGACAACTAGTGAGGATAATTGCAATGGAAAGCAAGATAATACCCAATTAGCGAGACGTACTTGACCAATGCACAATAATTGAAACTGTTGTTATGAACAAGCCAAATAAACCAAGTGTGTACCACGACGTACGCGGAAAGGGGCAACGAACTGCCAAATGAAGGAACAATGAGTCAAATCGATATACGATCTGCACGGGAAGAGTGTAGTAGAAAAATATTTCGCAAAAAGCGCTCACATAACACATGCACTACAATAAAGCATGCCAATAACAATCGTGAGGGAACAAATAGCCAAACATATCCATGACTTATACGAGAAGAGCGGCGTAGAAACACTTTCGCCGAAACCGCTCACATAACACATGCACTACAATAAAGCATGCCAATAACAATCGTGAGGGAACAAATAGCCAAACATATCCCATGACTAAAACAAGAAGAGCGGCGTAGAAAAACTCTACCGAGACCGCTCCCAGATTACAGATGAAAGTAGAGAACTTAATGAATGAAGAAACAGAGGTCACGCGCGACATGCTTGAGAACATGAACATGTTCAACACTTTATGTTATACTAAAATAAAATAAAAATTACAGAGCCTGCAAGTTCACAAGTCAATGAAAAACCCCAAGGGCCTGTAGTTTTGGATCAACATATCCTTGAAACTCCAAAAGCAACATACACATGAGTCAAATTCAAACCGGAAGAGACGGAATTCTTTAGATTCTTCACGAGGATTGTTAGCCCGCAATAAGAACTCTCTCGCTGCTTTAACGACCTTGATTTGTAACATGGAGGCTGACCTAACTGATATGCGTAATGAATTCTTACTCTCGTCACATCAAAACACGAATCAAGAAACCAAACTCAGTCATTTGGAAGACAAATTAGTGCAGCAAGATAATATATACAAGACCGAAATCAAGATGCTGTCATCACGAATATATTATTGACCTAGAAGTTGAAAATGGCGAGTTGAAAGCGGATATAATAAAGCTGAGATCCGACTTTCAAACTTTTGAAAAAAATATCAAGAATACAAAAAAGAAGACAATGAAAGACCAAGGTCTCCAGTGTTCCGAGACTACCCAACCTACTGAAGCTTTAGCAACGAATCAGTTTGTTCAAGAGCCATCTTTCTTACATGACAACCCGATCCCTATTCCGATCAGAATACATTTTCTTTGCTAAATGACGAGAGTTTACAATCACCTGACCGACAACCCACTACTAAAGAAAGGGACCATGAAGTACGGTAGTACGGTTAATTCTCGGGTTCAAAACAATGAATATATGCCTGCTCAAATGCAGTGTGTTAAACGAATAAGTAGTGTTTAAATTAAAAGGTCAACATACGAGAAAAACAAAACTATTAAATTACATATATACTAGGGGAGCAGAGAATGAAAGTCACCGCGCTACCGGCCACTCCTAAAGACTGCTAAATTCAGCTAATAATTCTTCCCTTTGGTTATTACTTAGAGGATTTCAAATGAAAGTGTATTTCATCTTCAATCTCATGTGGCCCGAATGAAAGCCCAGATGGGCTCTTGTTCATAATGGAAGACTTGCGAAACCCACGGTCAAAGGTCAAAGTTAGACACGATTTATAACTGTCAAAAAAAAGCAAAACCATAAATCTTTCCTCCCGTTTTCAATCTTGCTTTTTTTTTATGAGATCCGGTTGTTTATAATTTCGGCTGTGGTCCCTTAAATTTTTAGTAATACTTTCCACTTGTGGGATCACAGGTACCCCAGGCTCATTATGCGTAAAACCGTTATTTCCCGGATATTTGAAATTACAGTAAATGTATGGAGTTTTAGTTCGAACGCCCGTTTGCTCTAAAATAAAATTCAGTAAATCGTCAAACTAGTCTTACCTGTCTCTTGTGTGTTCCTTTCAGTTTCTGTGAAGTTTCAAGCCATTCCGTTCAATTTTGAGGAAGTTACAGCAATTTTTCTTCCCTTAGTGTAATTATTGGGAAGGTAGCAAACTCGAGGCCGATCAGCCGCCGATCAGCTGCAGAAAATCGCCTCGAATTCCAACAAAAATCCCCTACATCGCCAAAATTCCTTCAAATAACGGTTGCCCAAACACAGGTCCTTCACCACACTCAGCTTCACTTTCACTGCTTTACTCTAACCGGAGAAAAATGCCACGTAGTTTGCAGTTTTCGAGTTTCGCGGATGTTCTTGTCCATCTGACCTGCAACGAGGTGACAAACAGTAGACCGTCCCTACCCAGTGAATTTGACACTCCGTTGTGCCATTGTTTCATCTACCAATCGGAATCGATGTAAAAAAACGGTTTGTTACCCAAAAGTTCACGGGCTCAGACCTAATACATATATACCTTATTTTGAAAGTGTTGTTTTAGCAAACGGTTCTATGGTGTAGTGGTTTACATTTTGGGCTTTTGATCCAACGACCGGAGTTCGAGTCTTCGCCGGGCACTAAATTATTTTTTTTTTACTTCTTTTTCTCCTTTCTCAGTTTTATTTTTATCCTTTTCCTCTATTTTAAGCTATTAGAGGCGCCTTCTACGCTAAAATAAATAAAACATTGTTGTGTATTGGCTCTCAAGCCAACACGGTCACGACCTCGATTTTATTTTAGCGTAGAAGGCTTAAAATAGAGGAAAAGGCTAATAGCTTAAAATAGAGGAAAAGGATAAAAATAAAACTGAGCTAATAAAACTGAGCTAATAGCTTAAAATAGAGGAAAAGGATAAAAATAAAACTGAGAAAGGAGAAAAAGAAGTAAAAAAAAAATAATTTAGTGCCCGGCGAAGACTCGAACTCCGGTCGTTGGATCAAAAGCCCAAAATGTAAACCACTACACCATAGAACCGTTTGCTGAAACAACACTTTCAAAATAAGGTATATATGTATTAGGTCTGAGCCCGTGAACTTTTGGGTAACAAACCGTTTTTTTACATCGATTCCGATTGGTAGATGAAACAATGGCACAACTTTTTGTCGCCTCGTTGCTAGCAAGATCGAATTGACGTGGTAGGGGACCAAGGTAGGGGACGGTCTACTGTTTGTCGCCTCGTTGCAGGTCAGATGGAGATGAACATCCGCGAAAGTCGAAAACTGCAAACTACGTGGCACTTTTCTGCCGTTAAAGTAAACCAGTGAAAGTAAAGCTGAGTGTGGTGAAGGACCTGTGTTTGGGCAACCGTTATTTGAAGGAATTTTGGCGATGTAGGGGATTTTTGTGGGAATTCGAGGCGATTTTCTGGAGTTGATCGGCGGTTGATCGGCCTCGAGTTTGCTACCTTCCCAATAATTACACTAAGGGAAGAAAAATTGCTGTAACTTCCTCAAAATTGAACGGAATGGCTTGAAACTTCACAGAAACTGAAAGGAACACACAAGAGACAGGTAAGACTAGTTTGACGATTTACTGAATTTTATTTTAGAGCAAACGGGCGTTCGAACTAAAACTCCATACATTTACTGTAATTTCAAATATCCGGGAAATAACGGTTTTACGCATAATGAGCCTGGGGTACCTGTGGTGGGATACGATAAAAAATGAAAATATTATAAAATGTTATAACTGGCGAGAACATAGCACTGTTGAAAATAAATAAAATATGTAATGTGTTTCCTCTGGAGAGTGTTTGATTCTGAATGAAAAATGCTGTATATTTTCCTTTGAGAAATTTAGCTAGTTGAACAGTGCGCGTCTCTCGTTTCAAACTCTTATCAGGGCGGGCTTTCTGTGGTATTCACTCTTTATACCGCTGACCACTCATATTTCATACTCTGGCTCTTCCTCGATCAAGACCCCTTAAGGCCCTTTGGCAGTCCATGTGGTCCCTCCATTTTGTCTGTGCTGTTTTGTAAGCTAAACTCCTAAACTAAAGCCAGCCAACAACACCTCTTACAGCATTGGGACAGTATTGTAACTCTCCCGAGTTGTTTATCGCCATTTTTTACCTTCATAAAACCCAAGACTGCACATTTTCTGCGCCATAATATGACGCAGTACGTTCGGGTTGCAGAGGAGGAAGGTTGCCTTGAACAGGCGATTGAGATCCCGACAGAGCCAGATGGAACGCTACTTCTACCAAATATACAAGGACAGTTCCCCGGAGCTTGTGGTTTGAGGTACAGGAGCCAAGAAACGCAGGCTTTGCGTGGGGTTAGACTCGTAGACAACACTCTTTTCCCACCGTTTGAAGAAGGCTGGGGGAGCACGCTGTTTGTTGTCGTACCCAGCAAGGCGGGTAAGAAATCATTTGTTATCCAATAGAGTAGGGAGTAAAGACAGAGCTATAGCTATCTAACTAATATTACAAGTACAATATACGACATACACATGAAAGAACATGACTAATCTCAATTCAAAATGTAAATGTATGGAGTTTTAGCTCGCATAGACTATATCGCAACCCCGCCGTCGCAGTGCATTCTGGGATGGATATCTCAGTTTTCCATTGTTGTTGTTGGGCGGCCATCTTGGATTTAACAATGGAAACTGAGATATCCATCCCAGAGTGCATTGCGACGGCGGAGTTGCGATATAGTCTATGCCCGTTTGCTCTAAAATAAATTTCAATAAATCGTCAAAATATTCTTACCTGTCTCTTGTGTATTTCTTTCAGTTTCTGTGAAGTTTCAAGCCATTCCGTTCAATATTGAGTGATTTACAGGAATTTTCCTTCCCTTAGTATAATTATTGAGAAGGTAGCAAACTCTAAGCCGATCAGCCGCCGATCAGCTGCAGAAAATGGCCTTGAATTCCCATAAAAATCCCGTACATCGCCAAAATTCCTTCAAATAACGGTTGCCCAAACACAGGTCCTTCACCACACTCAGCTTCACTTTCACTGCTTTACTCTAACCGGAGAAAAATGCCACGTAGTTTGCAGTTTTCGAATTTTGCGGATGTTCTTGTCGAAACCTTGTCCATCTGACCTGCAACGGGCTCAGACCACAAACATATATACCTTATTTTAAAAACGATATTTCAACAAGCGGTTTAATGGTCAAGTGGTTTAGATTATGCGCTTTTGATCCAGCGACCAGAGTTCGAGTCCTACACTGTGCACTAAATGTTTTTATTGTACTTCTTTTTCTCTTTTCTCACTTTTATTTAATATTTTTGTCTATTTTAAGGTAATAGAGCCGCCTTCTACACTAAAAATAAACAAAACATTGAGATACATTCGAAGCTCTATGAGCGACCGCTCTCGTAAGCGACAAGCTCCGATAACGACCAAGATTTTGAATTCCTGTTTGAATTGTCACCCAAACTCTGTAATGAAAAGCTCTCGTCAGTGACCAAGTTTCAGAAGTGACCAGCTCCGTTAGTGACCAATTTTGGAGATCACCAAACGTGATTTTCCTTTGTTCTTAAGCTCTCGTAAGCGACCAGTCTGAAATGCGTCTTCAAAACATCAGTCAACACCTGATAAAACTTACATTCCACGGCATTAAAACTAGCAAGAGTAATCCTTTTGACATGAGAATACACTACAATTAGCATCCTATTTATAAAACTAGTGGCACGTGTAGCGGATATCAAGTGTCGTGTCGGCAGTAACAAGAAACAATAAATTGTTGTTGACTCACTAAACATTTATTATTTGAGCTACTGTACAAAGAAATAAAAACAATAAAATAATATACCTTTAGTGGTCACTACAGTTGACGATTTTCTTTAATGTAAAAAGCTCTCGTAAACGACCAACATCTATTGTTCGCATGCGTGGTCGCCTACGAGAGCGCATTCTCGTAAGCGACCAGCTCCGTTAATGACCAAAATTTCGATTCCTGAGGTTGTCGCTTACGAGAGCTTCGACCGCATACGCTCGAGGTCTGAGCCCGTTGCAGGTCAGATGGACAAGAACATCCGCGAAACTCAAAAACTGCAAACTATGTGGCATTTTTCTCCGGTTAGAGTAAAGCAGCGATAGTGAAGCTGAGTGTGGGGAAGGACCTGTGTTTGGGCAACCGTTATTTGAAGGAATTTTGGGCAACGTACACGATTTTATGGGAATTTGAGGCGATTTTCTGCAGCTGATTGGCGGTTGATCGGCGTAGAGTTTGCTACCTTCTCAATAATTATACTAAGGGAAGGGAAATTCCTGTAACTCACTCAATATTGAACGGAATGGCTTGAAACTTCACAGAAACTGAAAGAAATACACAAGAGACAGGTAAGAATATTTTGACGATTTATTGAAATTTATTTTAGAGCAAACAGGCATGCGAGCTAAAACTCTATACATTTACTGTAATTTCAAATATCCGGGAAATAACCGTTTTATGCATAATGAGCCTGGGGTACCTGTGGTATACAATACACGACTTGTTTAAATGCAACACGAA
Source organism: Actinernus sp. WN-2022 (assembly GCA_030867875.1). Classification (NCBI taxonomy): domain Eukaryota; kingdom Metazoa; phylum Cnidaria; class Anthozoa; order Actiniaria; family Actinernidae; genus Actinernus; species Actinernus sp. WN-2022. Next base: position 9,765,737 of record JAOWCC010001368.1, on the reverse strand, counting down.
TATTGCTGATATGGTCGCGTACGTGTTGTGTATACCTCTTTACAGACTAGTAAAAGTATGAAAAAATGTGATTAAAAATAATATATATTTAAGCAATAGACCACACATTTCAATGTGTTTACTGGCGAAATAATGCATGCGGTTCTGTTGCAAATACACTGTCAATGACGAAAACAGGATTTCTACGTGTTATTTTGATTTGTTTATTTGATTTGACACGGTGCCATATGTGAGTTGAGTTTGTTGGTATCTTGCCTTTGCTCCAAGGGTTTTTCTCTGGTTTTCCTCCGGGTTCTCTGGTTTTCCTCCCTCCACAAAAACCTTTCAGGTCTCGTTAGAAATCCAGAGTTAGGTTCGCAAGGAATTGTGGTCAAATGTACAGCCATTAATTTTTTGGGTATGGTGGACTTGGTTGCAAGTTCACACTTTTAGTCACTAAAACATAATCCAGTGGCCTTACAACAAAAAGCTGCAGCCGCAATATATCAGAAAAGACAGCTTTAAAATGGCATCCAAGTGAAGGTTTGTGTCACGTAGTTAAAGCTAATAAAGGGAGATACATGGTGGAAAATTGACATAAATGGTGTGTGATTTTGCTGAAAATGAAATAATTCTCAATGAAGCATAACACACATGACTTGAACATTTTATTCCTTTATTTATCCTTTTATTTAGGCGAAAAAAAGTCACCAAATTTGTGACTTTTGGAATTTTTTTAGTTGCAAGCTATATGTATAGTAATTTGGTTGCATTTGCAACTGTATTGGTCACAATTTCAAGCCCTGATATGTGAGTTGAGTTTGTGGCTACCTGTACCTTCAATGCAAAATACATTGTAAACCATTTGGCATTTGCCCAACCATGATGCTTACCTAGCAGCCTTTTGTTTTGTTTTGTTTATTTCTGCTTCATAACACTATCAAGCTAAATTGGCCGGTAACAAAATGAGCAGGAGACTGGGACCGAGTTTATCAGAATTACTCTAATTCTAAAATGAAGTTCATCACATGATAGAGCATGTTGAAATTAGCATGTGTGCCAAGTTTGACGTGATTCGAGTGAATCTCGTCTGAATTATAAGCAATTGAAATTTCTTTGTCCCTCCAAATTTTTACAATGAATGTATGGTTTGGAGGGACAACGTTAAAAAATAAGAGAGTTTGTATGGGAAAATTGACACATTTGATGCCTTCTAGCATCGTCAATATTGAGCCAAAGTTCACGAAACTTTCCAGACTAGCTAAGTTTGATCCGTTCTTTTGGAAAATAATGCTCACTTTGACTAGTTATTAATTGAATTAGTTTTACTGACTCGGTTCCAGTCCCCCGCTCGTTTTGTTACCGGCTAATAGGAAAACTACAAAAGAAACTTTACGAAAACAGATTTAAACTGAAAGTGTCATACAAAACAACAGGATTGCAATGATTTTGGAAGACAACTCATCCAAAACCGACTTAGGTTGCGTGCACTAGACATTTGTCTTTGAATCTGCTGTTCATGGTTATCATGTCTACAAGGATATCTGGACTCCAAACATTGGAGACACTTTAGATGCTGTAAAATAAAAATAGAAATGAAGTTGATAAATTTGTTGTCAGGGTCCTTAAAGTTAGAGAAACAGTTGGTTGTCTCCCTCGTGAGTACATGACTGTACTCTAAAGCACAATGTAGCATGGTATTTTCTTGCTCGTGGTAGAAAGATCACAATCGAAATTACTCGCAACAGTATTTAAATAAAAGATTCATTCATTCAAGTTTCTTCTGTCAATATAACTGTTTTTTAATATTTTATAGTGGATACTGCTAGCAAACGTAAGATAGAAGAGTCCCCAAGTGGCAGAGAACCAGAAACGAAAATGACAAAAATAGAAGGCATACACATTGGAGATCTGATAGTACTGGGCCTACCTTTCCGTGCAACAGAAGCAGAAATGAAAGAGTACTTCAGCCGTTATGGAGAAGTTGACTTTTGTGAGGTACACATTAGCTTGAAACCCTGTAATACAGTCGGAGGAGTCTGAGGTGTATCCAGAATGCATCCTGGGATGCAGTATTTTCATTTTGGGTGCACAAATTTCAGCAAAAAGGTTCACTGGATGCAATTTGATACATTTGGACTTTGTGTGAGTTAAATGCCTCTCTTAAAGTGTTTATGAAACCAAATTTTGCATCTTTATTTTATTGCAGAATAATAAAGTTCATTCTTTTCTGATTATCAAGAGTATATTCAAGAATCTCTTTTTCGCCATTCAAATTGACTACTTTATGCTAAAAACTGTACAGTTTGCTGCACAGCCGAATGAGCTGCATGACGTCACTGTGAGGACTCGTTGTTACAAACATGGCGGCCTCCAGCGAGAAAGTTTCAGAGAAAGCTAAAAATAGCGAGGAGGTGGAAGATATTGTGTGGCTGGGTGGCCTTGGTTTTCTTCCCGTATTTAACTTTATCCTACGCCAAAATACAATCATGGACATTGAAGTTCTAATACAATGTTACTCATTCACAGTTTGATACAACACAACTACAAGAAATGACTCACCAAGAACTCGATGATAACTTTAATACTCCTGTACTTTTATGCTGAAGCCAGAACAGTGAATGGCAAAGAATACAATATAGGAATTCTCTGGTTTCCTGTAGAAATTCATTTAAGAGGATCCTGAATGTTCGTGAATGAAAACGGACGATAAAACTTGCAAAGAACCCAGAATTTCGAAAGCTGTATATAGTCGAACTGAGCCTCAAAAGCTACGCAACTTACTGCCATCAGAGCAGCAGTTAAACACTGTTCCTTGGGATAATGAAAATATCCTTCTTCAGACCACAGAATAAATAGCCAGTGTTTGACAACGATGCAGTTGTTGTAGAAAATATAGTCGGGAACCTCAGCTCACATAACTCAGTCTCAGAATTCGCTATATTATAAACGTTTCTCTATGAATGTTTTACCATCAGGCATTTTCAACACTATCACAATGTGCAGATTAACTTCTCCTGTGCTGACCATACATTGTAAAAAGAAAGCACTTTGTGTTTCCAGCAACAGTTTTGATCAGTTGACAATTTTACAGCCCATTTGCGGCTGGCAGTCTTGCAATTTCTGTCTTTCACTTTTATCAATCGACATGTTCATTTTATAGCAGGTTATTTCATCCAATAAGAAACAAGCTTTCAGATCGTCAATGTCAAGCTGTCAGAATTGAACCAATCAGTGACGAGAAATGTTGTAAACAAGTCAAGTACAGTAAAATGGAGTTTTCCTCACAGAGACGTCATTGTAATGGAGGATTCGGTTCCAGGCCCTGGACAGTTTTAAGTATAAAGTAGTCAATTATTTGAATGGCGAAAAAGTGACCTTTCCGAAGGCGGAACTGAAAAATAAATATACTCTTGATAATCAGAAAAGAATGAACTTTATTATTCTGCAATAAAATAAAGGCGCAAAATTTGGTTTCATAAACACCTTAATGAATTCACAGCTACCTAGAAGAGATGCTAATCTGTCCTTGGTGGATTTGCTTTTAAAAGCAATTTTAAACCTGTTTACGGGTTTGGTCCATGTGAAAAAAGTCCCATAATGCATTACAAGTGATTCAAAGGGAGGCTGGTCGTAAACTACCATATGGACTCCTAATTTTTGATGAAGGGGTTACCGTCATTTGTATCTAAGCATGAACATGTGAGGTGAAAACATGTTCTAAATGGGTATCAAACATAACCTGATTCGTCATCAAACTTTTGAAGTTTGAAGGTGTGCTAGAAGAACTTACTTGCCCAAAATATTAAGTTATGCTCCAGTTGTGAGGATAAAGAAGAAATACAGTTGTAACTTCAAACCAGATACATGTGCTTTTATTTCGGGACTTCAGAAATCAAGGGGTAGCTGGTTGGAGAATTATCAATATGGGAAATGACTAACTTGGTATTTTGAGTACGAAAGTTCATCTAACATGCCGTCAAACTTCGAAAGTTTGATGACAAATCACGTTACGTTTGATACCCATTTAGACGACGGTAAAGGACTGTCAATTTTAAAAACCTGGATACACCTTATCACTTCTTGTGGTTTTATATCAGCTTAGTAATAAAGTACTCTTACATGGCTGTGTTTTCATTCTTAGATAAAATTGGACCCAGAAACTAGAAGATCAAGAGGCTTTGGGTTTGTGCGATTTAAAAATGATGATGATGCCAAAAACGTGCTGTCTTCCTCGCACAGAATTCAGGGAAGACTCTGTGAGGTCAGGCTCCCAAGACCAAAGGTACATGTACTGTTACATAAGGGTTAATTCCGAAGTGACTAAGCCATTTTGATGCCCAAAGGTTTATTCTTTAAGACACTGCCAGATGTTTGGGGTAATTCAGCTGGATTGATTACTGTTGCACATCAAATATAACCAACCTAACTATAAACTTGAGTACATATGTGTAGAGTAACTGTAATACATGTTAACCACTGACAAGAAATGCCATAATGAGACAGGGAAAAAAGCTTTTACTTTTCACAGAATCATAGAAAATGGACTACATGTACATGAAAGGAACCACACACATGTAATTAATGCTACCATGGGACATTATCATCACGGAGGGGGAAATCAAATGATTAAAAGCTCCCTAGCTCTCTTGCACTTAATCTTGAACAAACATTGAAATGATAATAATAGTCAGTACATGTACATCTACAGTACCGCCCAGAAACATAATTATGTACATGTGTTCAAAAAAAATTCGTGAGCAGATCGCGTGCAGTGTTCACTTTTTTTTGTGAACTGTTAACAATTTGTTCGCGAATCGTTCGCAAATTGTTCATAAATTGTTCATGATTTCAACAAACATCACGAGCATACAATACAGCTCAAAAATTATACACGCACAAGAAGTTGCGCAAGAACTTCTTGCAGCGCCAGAACCCGCAAGAAGTTGATAACTCTCTTTTCGCGGCTCATCTCAGTGCAAGAACACGCAAGAAGTTTAACGAGTTGATAACCAGCTTTTTGCGGCTGCGTTGCAAGAACATGCAAGAAGTCCACTTCAATGTATTAAAGAACTTCGAGATGCAGTACAGCTCATGCTAATTCAAGTTTATGTAGGTATTCTCACTTTAACAATGTTTTGTCAAAATAGCAAAGGACAACATTTCTTGGTTCACTGTTACAGAGGGGAACAGTGAATTTTGATCTTGTATTTTAACCCTCCATGCTGATGCAAAATATTGTAGTATGCCCAGTTGCTTCTTTGCATTACATACAATATGTAGCAAATTCTATTTTTGCCCCTTTCCCTACTAGGAGGAACTAAATGTACCAAAAAAGCTGTTTGTTGGTCGCCTGCCTGATAGTGCTACTGAGAAAAACCTCCTGGAGTACTTCAGTCTCTTTGGTGAAGTCACAGATGTCTACATCCCCAAGCCCTGTCGACACTTTGGCTTTATCACATTTGCATCTGGTGAGGTTGCGCAAACTGTATTATCCCAAAACCATCGCATTGGCGGTAGCCTGCTTAATCTATCATTTGCTGAGCCCAAAGCATCTTCAATGAAGGGGGTTGCAGCCGCAGGATACCCCTGGAATGTAAACATGGGATGTGATATGTGGAATACTGGTGGGTGGGGTAATCGGCAAGGTGTTGGCATGGGTTATAACCCTGCCAATCCCGCTTCGGCTTATAATAACATGTTGAGCATGATGAATCATTCTGGCATGCCAAACATGATGAGTGTTGGCACTAATAAAACCTGGTCTAGGGGGAATGCGTCTGGTTTGCAGAGAAAGTGATTCTCTGTTGTCAGGGAATAGTCCAGTTTCACATTCAAGAATTACTGCTGGACTCAACTACAGACACATGTACTCGCCGTTAGTCTCATTCTGATGTTAAATATTCATAAATACCAGCAGCAAGATTGGTTAAATAAACCAGCTACATGTAATTCAGAAATCTAACATGGACGAAACGTCGAAGAATCTAAGTTGGAGGTTCAGTGCCGTTACCTGGCAACCAAACAGCCCAATGCACTGGGTCACACAAAAGTGGGCAAAAGGGAGGGAGGGAAAGCCATGAGCGATCACAGCAACTTGCAACTGACTAGCAAAACTCCAAACAATAACACAGTCAATAACACAGTCCTGGATGAGAACTAACCCCAGGGCACAGGGCCTTCAATAGTTGCTGGATATTTAACCATGCCTAAATTACATTTAGTCTCAATCTATGTATTGTTGTAGTACTGTTTGAACTTCTGCTATTTGTGAATATTTAACATCAGAATGAGACTAACATTAAGTTAATGCATCTGTAGTCACTGTATCCAGCAGTAATTTTTGAATGCGAAACAGGTCTATTTAGAGTTGACTTTGATAAAAGATACTAGTTCAGGCCTTTCAATACATTTTGGAATAAGTGGCTTTGAATGAAAAGTAGGTATTAATTTTGTTTCAATGTGTAGTTCCAGAAAATATCCCCCCCCCCCCCCCCCAAAGGGACTGGAAATTCCAGATGGGTGGGGTTCAGAGGGACCACAAAATTACAGAGTTTGTATAGGAGAAAATTGAAAATTCCAGAGGGGAGGGTGGGGGTCAAAGAACAAATCAAATTTTGTCAAAGAACAAATCCCTTCCGTGAGGGGTGGGGGGTATGGATATTTTCTGGAACTACACAATAGCCTAATCAGTAGTAACAGACAGTAGGCGGTGGTATGAAGACAAGTAGCCGTCAAAACTCTGGCAATAACCAGCTTCTAATGAAACCTCTGCTAGCTGTTTACTTCTTTTTCTGTAATTCCTTTTTATTGGGGATTGGAATCACAAAAGAATTGCCATTGGTTTTAATTGTAGTTATGGTACATTTTAAATGCATTGGTGGCTTTTAAAAGATGCTAATTAATATGTTCACATGCTGCCCTAAAAATGAGGTTGGAGTGGCAGTACAAGTAATGTGCATGGTTTAATTAGTAATAAGAGTGCATATATATCTGGACACAGCTTCAGATTATTACATCTTTTACATGTCAAGTGGCATTCCCATTGGAATTATGAAATGAATGTGTTTTTCAGAAGTTGGATATTTTGGTACATTATTTTGTGTAAAGTGTGTACTTGGCTTTTTCAGAAGGTGTACATAAATGTGGTAGAATATCCTTTGTGCATTCTTGGAATGATTTTTTAATGGGTCAAAATTATGTCTCTTTGTAACACCTCTAACAAAACCTGTTTCAGGAGGAAAATTTTGCTTGTGATCTAAAAAAATGTTGGGAATCGGGAGACCTTGGGAATTTACTTTGAAGTGAGGCATTTGGGTCACTGTAATATCAGCTATTGCAACATTGTAAATTAAATGGAGCAACTACAGAATGCAGGGGCAGGGGCATATTTTGCATGATGGCTCGACAGTCTACCCGTCTTTAAAAGTACAAAATATTAATAATAATGAACATACAAGGATCTGAGGTAAATATATAAGTGCTGCATGTGTTTTTGGTGGCTGTTTGGCTTGGCAGTGGTTCACATTCGTGAATAGATATATAAGTGGTGCACATGTTTTTGGTGGCTCGGTGGCTCGGCAGTGACTCCCAAGACACCGAGCCATGAGTAGCTCTTCAAAAGTGGCCCTGCATTCTGTAGTTTAGCCAACAAAATTACATATGCCAGTATTAACATTTTGAAACAGCTGATGCTCAAGGAACTACCATGTTTAAAAACGTTTGCATGTATAATGTTTAGTGTGTTACAAGGTTCACATAGTTATTGTTTAAGTGCGTGTATGGCATTACGTAAGTGGTGCAAAGTGTGTAAGACTTTTGTCAGCCAATTATTATATATACTGTCTTGTTGCTTTTGAAGTCTAATTTGCTGTAAACATGAAAGCTTTCTCACTGTAAATCATAAAAGTAATGGCAGAAAATCTCATTTAGAAAGCTGGATCAAAAATTTGATTTTGACAAACAACCATTTAAAATAATTGTCCAGTTATAGACCTAAAATTTTCATACTTTCACCTTCAACTTGTTTGCTTGTTAAAAACTGCTGAAGGTGCAATAATGAAGCATGAACAGATCATTTTGATTGTTTAAAATGTCCTATTTCCAAGCCTGTTTTCAGTATCAAGAATGCAGGAAATGGTGTTTCAGAGAGTCACCTTTTTCCCCTTAAACTGGCAAAATTGGAAAACAGGCTGATAAGCCAAAAACCTCTAGCTACACCCCTGACATCACATGTATAGCTTTGTGTTGTCAATCCGACTACAATTTGATTCACAACTCGGGCTGCAAGCAGTGCCTTCCCATAAAAAGAGAAAAGATGGCTCTGCCAAAATCCTTTCAAGTTTAAAGTTTGTGCGCATGCTCAGGTGTTGTGTGGATACAATTTTGAACCCAGGCTGAATCGAGTGGGCTTTAGATCCTGCTCATCAATGCGTGCACTGAAAACTGGTTTTATGAAGTTATGCCAGCTAGACTGACTGTTGGACTGCAACTTGATAAATGCTTGTGCATTCCCAATATAAACTTCACAGGAATTCAGCAGAGCCTTCTTTAGGCTCTGCTCACAAGGTGAACTCAGATATCCAAGTATCACAAGAGTGTTTTAGAATTGGCACTGAAAGTTAAACAGATAGTTACAGTAAATACATGACAGTAAATAAATGTACATTGTGAGTTGTGATTAAATGTATATGTACATACTTGTATGGAAACTTGAGTGTTGAGATTAAAAGAGAGAAAAGTCTGTTGGAAGAGTGAAAGCTGATTCATGTCTTTTTAGAGGTTCAGAACCATACAGTTTGTAGCTACACAATTTTTATAATTACTTACAACCTAATATATTTTGGAAATTGAATCTTGTTTCTCCTCAAGAAGGAAAATGATATTTTTCTTCCCTTGCCCCCTCCCCTGAATTTGTTTGTTGACAAGTGTCTAAAATGCTGATTGAATAATTATATGGAGAGTAACGTCTCTATTTTTGGAGTGAATCAAGTGTATCAAATGTACAGAGAGAGATTTGAATGCAGAGCAAGAGTGTTACCAATGTCTGGAGTATGACGTGTTTGAATTGTATGGAGAGTAACGTCTCTACTGTTGGAGTGAATCAAGTGCAAGCTATCAACTGTGCAGAGAGAAAGATTTGAATGCTGAGCAAGAGTGTTACCAATGTCTGGAGTATGACGTGTTTGAATTGTATGGAGAGTAACGTCTCTACTGTTGGAGTGAATCAAGTGCAAGCTATCAACTGTGCAGAGAGAAAGATTTGAATGCTGAGCAAGAGTGTTACCAATGTCTGGAGTATGACATGTTTGAATTGTATGGCGAGTAACGTCTCTACTGTTGGAGTGAATCAAGTGCAAGCTATCAACTGTGCAGAGAGAAAGATTTGAATGCTGAGCAAGAGTGTTACCAATGTCTGGAGTATGATGTGTTTGAATTGTATGGCGAGTAACGTCTCTACTGTTGGAGTGAATCAAGTGCAAGCTATCAACTGTGCAGAGAGAAAGATTTGAATGCTGAGCAAGAGTGTTACCAATGTCTGGAGTATGACATGTTTGAATTGTATGGCGAGTAACGTCTCTACTGTTGGAGTGAATCAAGTGCAAGCTATCAACTGTGCAGAGAGAAAGATTTGAATGCTGAGCAAGAGTGTTACCAATGTCTGGAGTATGATGTGTTTGAATGGTATGAAGAGTAGCATCTCTACTGTTGGAGTGAATCAAGTGCAAGCTATCAACTGTTCAGAGAGAGTGATTTGAATGCAGAGCAAGAGTGTTACTGATGTCTTGAGTATGACATGTTTGAATTGTATGGCGAGTAACGTCTCTACTGTTGGAGTGAATCAAGTGCAAGCTATCAACTGTGCAGAGAGAAAGATTTGAATGCAGAGCAAGAGTGTTACTGATGTCTGGAGTATGAAGTGTTTGAATGCCTCTTGTGAAACTGTAAGTATGTTATAGAGGAGAAACTGGAGGAAGTGTTGGGGATTATAGACTTTTTCACATTTTCAACGTTGTTACTAATTCAAATGAAAAATAAATAAACAAAAAAAGAGATCTTACATTCATTTACAATCTATTTCAGTGTTATTTACATAGGTAGCATTTCAAGTGTTCAAGATAATCATTTGACATACTGATTGGCCACTATATTCTGCGCTAATTTCTGCCACTTCTGATCAGCAACACATAGGCGAAGTCTGTCTGATGATAAACCAGTGAGCCCGAGCCTGGTTACAGAGCAACTTGAATTTCTTCAGGGGCCCAGAAAAAAAATGTTGTGGAATTCTTTAGGGGTTCACCCCAAAAATATTAAATTCTTCAGGGGTTAAACCCGATCAGAGCATGAAATTCTTCAGGGGGTTGACACAATCAGGCCATTTTTGGTGGATTTCTTCAGAGGTATAGCACATTTTCCAATTTCTTCAGGGGGTTTGTGTTTTTGGTAGATAGATAGATAGTTTTTATTTGGAGTCGTATACACCTGTACATAGACATTTATCCAAATAAGTGTGCACTTCACTGTGCTACAGGTGTTTGGGGTCTTTCAGAATTATGAGAGTCGAGGCAGAATCGATCAGAGTTCTTTGAGGCCATTGTCTCTATACATAAAACATTCGTATATGAATTTTGCAACTATAGCTGCTGTCCTATTGTTGGGGCTTAACATTATTTTTAGCCGACTTTCCTCGGATAACTTTTCTATGTTTATCTGATTCATTTTGCATTGAAGCATGGAATGCATTTCGTAAATGGTTATATTTATTGCATTTTATGAGGAAATGAGCTTCATCCTCAATCTCCTTTCTAGGCAGGCAGAATTTGCAAAGTCTTTCATCGACCTTTTTAAATGGCCTAGCATGTCTTCCTTTTTCAATTTCTAAATCATGGTTGCTTATCCTAAGCTTTGTTAGAGCCGTTCTATGCTTCAAGTTTCTTAAGCGTAGATAGTCTTCGAACTCGTAATTTACTGTAAAATTTCTGTAGGTCCTTAGCTTATTTCTCTGATTGGCATTTCTTCTTGTATCATAAGATTGTAAATATCACTGTGCCAATTTTGGAACTCTATGTTGCATAGACTTTGCTTAAGTTTCTTGCAAATTATTGATGTGTTATCGGCGATAGTGTTTGAGGGGACTACGATATTTCCAAATCCGAGCTTGAGGACTATCTTACTTATTTTTTTGTACCAACTTGCGGGATTATTTAAGAGGCTTGAGTTTGTCGGTATTGCAGACTTGCAGTTTCAGCCAGAACTTTAAACTCCTGGATATTGCTTCTGTTTTAAGAGGAAATCTTCCTAATTCGGCTCGGCATGCATTGTTTGTTGCGTATTTGGACACTCCTAAAATCCATTTACAGAATTTAATATGTACTCGATAGGGTCTCTGTCTAATTTGTTGTTGGAGTCAACCCCCCATACTTCGCTCCTGTATAGTAGAATTGGCTGAATTAAGGAGTTGAAAAGTTTGAGCGTTAGCTTTATATCTGTTCTAAAGTAATCTCCCATTTCTTTGCGGTGTTTGAATAAGGCTTTTAACACAATTTTTTTCAACTCCTGTTTAGCTAAAGTGAAGTTTCCGCAAGCACTAAAGGTTAGGCCCAGGTACTTATACGAGGTCACGTTTTCCAGAGTTATATTATTAAATTTAAAAGTATAATTATTCATGCTTTTCCCCCGTGTTATTAAAAATCAAAATTTTAGTTTTATCCATATTAACTGTCAGATTATTGAGGCTGCAGTAATCACCTAATTTATCTAGGTATTGCTGCATGACTTGAGCAGAATTTGCAAGTATCACTAGATCATCGGCATATAACAGGCAACTAACTGGTCTGTTTTGTATGTTAATTTGTTCTGGTACTTTGGTTTGATCCATAAAGGCCGATAGGTCACTTAAAAATAAATTAAACAGTGTGGGGCTGAGCATACACCCCTGTTTCACACCGATATGGCAACCAAAATCTTCAGATACTCTGTGCCCGATTTTCACGGCAGTAGTCATTTGAATACATTGATTCTATAATTGAGAAAAAAAATCCTCTCGATTGGGGGGGGGGGGGGTACGGATTTTTAATGGCATAGCCCAATGATTTCCCCATGCACATAACACTGAAATCAGTTGTAATTCACTTGGGTGTAAAACTTGTTCAATTCATAATCTTTTCAAGATTGGAAATGTGATGAAAGGTCTTTAAGTAAGGTGTGAAAGTGACATTTTGAGCAGTGAAGTATGAACATTACACTACAGAGTGACTGGTGGCTGAGTGAGATTCACACATCTCAACTGACCTGTAAGTATAATTAGTGTCAAGATTAATGTGTGTGCATGTGTATAAGTACAAAATGTGGGTAATTTGAGTGTATGGAGAGTAATCCAGTTAGATAAGCAGTATTCTAGGGTGCCATGGTCCAGACAGAAGAATACTATTTTTAGTAATAGTAGTCTAAATATTATTTTAGGTACGGACACATGCTGCAACGTTGCATGCACCATTGCCGGCAATGTTACAGAAGTAGGATCAAGTTCTACTGTTCGGCAACATTGTGCAACAAATTGCACCATGTGAACATTTGCTAGCAATGTTGCAGCATGTGTCCGTACTTAATGCAAGAAGGAGTAAGGGTTATTGCCCCTCAACTCGGGGTATGAGATTTATTCACTGAGATTTTCGTCTGAGGTGAATAAATCCCATACCTCCCAAGTGGAAGACCGATAAAATACTATTTTTTTTACAATGGCAAGTTTACTCATTGTATGCAATAACAACATTATCTCTCTTCTTAAATCATTAGGAAGTATTGTTTGCCTAGTACATTGTTGCATACAATTAATGTTCACAAGGCTAGTAATTGTTTTTTTCCTATGTCTTTTCGACCAAATGTAGCTCGTAGTGTAGTGGATATTTTTTCACAATGGCAAGTTTACTCATTGTATGCAATAACAATATTATATCTCTTCTTAAATCGTTAGGAAGTATTGTTTGCCTAGCACATTGTTGCATACAATTAATGTTCACAAGGCTAGTAATTGTTTTTTTCCTATGTCTTTTCGACCAAATGTAGCTCGTAGTGTAGTGGATATTAGTTGGAAGACTAATGTTTTCCATCTAATTTACTTCTCTGTACATAAAGAGTAAGCAGTTATAAGTATTAGGGAAAGTGCGAGGGAATAAGTCGAGGAGAATATAATTAAATTAAAATGCAAGGGAAAAGATATATTCCTCACAGAGACTTAGCCATGTGAAAAATCATGCCTTTGAAAATCATGGTTGTACATTAGCATAACAATTGTAATGTTTATCAACATGAAGTATCACTATTGCATCAATAACAAAATATTTTTTTGTGAAACATCTTAATTCATAATGGTGTAACTATTACATATTATCAGGCATATACAGTCACAAGCCAGCAAGTGTTAGTAGCCAAGCAGTTAGTTTTAGTTGCCAACATAATGACAGTTTGAATCTCATTGGAAATAGGTGACACTAATTTAAGATGGTGCTTTTCTATCCATACATCTGTTGTTTTATCTGCAAGAGCTATTGTGTGATTTATATTTCTTGTTATTGCAGGAGGATGAATAAGGTTAGTTAGAGTGGTGAAGGTGGTGGTTGTCAACACAGTGCATATAAGTGAAAGAATCTTAAACTAACAGGATTGTCACTAGGTAAGTCAGGGTTAATTTTTTTAAAGGACCTGTCACTGTGGCCTGCATTTCTGTTCTGGGCCTGAACAAAACTGTTTTCTATGTTTCATATGAACTGATGAACCTCGCACACATGCGATGGTTGAAATCAAAGGAAAAATGCATAAAATACTAACAAACTGTTGGAAAATATTTCAAGGAACATATAGCATATCCTTTAATCAAGCATAAGGGAGGGGACTTTAACTGTTTGTAGCCAATTAACATCAGGGTTGTCAGAAGAAGCCAGCAACCAGTGGATTTCCACCTGTTGGGCCCATATTTTAGACTGTAAAACAACCCCTTTAATATATTGCACAAATAAAGGGCTGTGTGCAATAAGGGCCTAAGTGACTCTTGATCACATTCTAAATTCTCCTTCGATTTCTTTGTTTTCTCAGGGAGAATTTAGAACGTGATCAAGAATCACTTACGTCCGTTTTGCACACAGCCCTTCAGATGTTAACAACATGAGGCCACTTGCCCAGAGGTTCTGTCCACAACCCCATTTCCTCTGGCCATGTGGCCTCACTGTTGTCATTCTCATGCTCAATTTATTTTTGCAATATGAAGGGGATTTATACGGTCTACCCATAATGTCTGTTTATTTGTGGCATTAGAGCTTATTCTTGTAACCTGTAAAACACTTTGTACATTGTAGCTGCATTACAATAATATTGAAGGGCTGTGTGCAAAAAGGGCATAAGTGTCTCCTGATCAGATTCTAAATTCTCCTTCAAATTTTTTTTTTTTAGGGCAAATTGAGAATGACCAAGAGTCACATACACCCTTTTTGCACACAGCCCTTCAATTTCTACTGACAACCCTGGACCAATTGAACATTGATTCAATACATGCAAAATGCCAGGACACAGCTCCTTTGAAATTGACATACAGTATATGTACATTGTATTGTATGTAAAGGATTGCATTATGATGAGGCCAGTTGTTTCCAGCAATTTTCATAATATGAACTGATGAACTTCACACAAATGTGGAATAGTTAAAATCAAAGCAAATATTAATCAAACTGACATACATGTAGCCTTCAAGGACGATGTTGCATACGGTATAATTTTAATCAAGCATTGGCACTAGGGAGGGGACTTGTAACTTTCTGTCAAAGGCTGCAAAAGTTGCATCGTGTAACAGGACTTTTAGTTAGTTGTTACTCCGTTGTGAAATGCTTTTGCTGGAGTTTTTACCTGCGACTACTAAGTCAGTTATGAAACCCAGTCAGTAGTGTTGTTTGCCTGACTTTCCTTCTCTTTACAGAGCTGTGCCTTTGAATTTCACTATACAAGGACACCAGGGGCTCGTTCAAGAAGGAAAGAACAAGTGGACCGGCTGAGAACAATGCTGCATATTGTTGTGACGACATCTGTTCATGTTACACACTAAAAAGTATCCAGGGTTGATTTTGGCCTGAAACAACCATGGAGACTGATCAAAGCCAGGTCCCGGCTAATCCTCAGATCGAATTGTTTTTTGTGGAGGGAGGAGAACCCGGAGAAAAACCCTCGGAGCAAAGATACCAACAACTCACATGTGGCGCTGCGTCCGGGAATCGAACCTGGGACATAGAGGTGAAGCGAAGCGCTCGACCACTGGTGCCACCCTGGCTCCTCTGATCAAGAAACATCTGATCCAACATAATTTCATCTTTATTTCCACTATTCATATTATTTTCACATTACAAGATACATGTACCACCTTAGTGACAATAAAAGCAGCCTTGATAGCTAATTAACATTACCTTTCTCTTTTACTAAGGCTTTTTGTCAATTGACATATTTAAGAGAGAACACCTCCAATCTGTAGGGCTGGTAAAATAATGACTGAATTTTTATGTAAATAAGGAGAAACTGTAAATGGCTCATGCTTGTTTCATAGTTCCATGTAATACTAAGATACAGAATGAGTGGGCGCATGCTTTATGGGATTTTCAAACTCGAGCTGAAAGCAAGAGTTTGTAAATCCCATAAAGCAGACACAAATTTCGGACTTATCAAACGTCTAGATGTAGAGAGTAATAATGTTTTGAGTTTATTTTGCCGATACAACTTATTTTGGCCGAGAAAATTGAATCCAAAGTTTCTGTAAATCAGGACGAAATCTGTATCAGATTTAATCACCTATCGGTCTGTGATTTTCTTTGTTTTTGCTTCATGAATTATTAAGGAGTTTGATAATTGGAAATTAGCTCTGCCCTATTTAATAGTTACTGTTGCTATTATGTTCTACTAGCACAGGAATTCACAACAATGCTGAAAAATGCTGAGTTGGGTGCAATAACTATAAATATGTTGAGGATGTGACAGAGCCATTTTGGGCACTGCCATCTTGGATCGGAGGACTTTTGGTTACAATTTTTTCAAAAACATTGCCAACAATTTAATTGCAACGTGTTCCAGCAGCCGGGGTTTACTTTAAGTTTTTGTTTTCATCATCTGATGAGCTTGTAGAACAAGATGGTTGGCTGTATTTCCTAAGGGAGCATTGCTGTGTTTTTTCTTTGATGTTACTATAACAAATATGTAAAATGACAGTAAAGATACTGTAAATTATTCATTTTGACTATATAAAAAAGGAAAATTGTAAACAGCCCACCCAAATTTCCAATGGCAGTAAAAAGTTGAAAGAAATAAAACTTGAAAAAGAGAACTAATGTGAAGCATACTTATAAAAAATAATGTAAAACTCTAAATAACCTGAGGTTCATGCTTCAGAAGCACTGTCCCATTACATGTCTATAAATATACAAGCCAGCTAAAGTGACCAATCTGCACCGAAAAAAGGTAGTTGGCAAGTGGTCAGCCGACCACTTTTTTTTTTGGGTGCAGATTGGTCACTTTAGCTGTACAAGCCTGTGTGGTTTAAAGTCTGCTTTTCTGTATCCCAAGAGGACATGTATCAATTTCTATAATTGGAAAACAAAGCACTGAATCCTCTGGAGAACTATCTGAAATGGAGCAACAAACAGACAGGGTCTTGTCCACTTTAGAAATGAGTAGAGGGATGGGGTAAGTTCAGTTTTGCAAAGGCACTTGGGATCGTTACTGGGGACACCCTTATTGTAGAATACAAAGAAACATGGTAAATATAGCCTGCTTTCAATCGCTCGTGTTTTTTCGGAAATGTTAGTTTTCGGGTCGGGTGGAAATGTTGGGTTACCTGTGGGCCGAGCGAGGCGGAGCTGAGGAGTGTGCGTCGGAACGAGAGCCTGCCTCGCTCGGCCCACAGGTAACCCAACTAACATTTCCGAAAAAACCCGAGAGCCTCCGCCTCGCTCGGCCCACAGGTAACCCCGACCCGAAAACTAACATTTCCGAAAATAAACCCGAGCTCTGCCCACAGGTAACCCAAACCCGACCCGAAAATTAACATTTCCGAAAAAACCCGAGAACCTGTAAGCAGGCTATGGTAAATGTTGCAATTAAACCAAACTCGCCCCATGACACTATTCGTTTCTAATTCCAGATGAGGAATAGAGGAATGGTCTGGGAATCACTGGTTCAGGCACATTTTGCACTGTAAGCTACAAATTATTTGTAGTGAGCATTCTTATTCCGGAATACGGTCAATCAAACGCACCCTCAGTTGCGCTTGTAAGTGATTGAGCCAAACGGTTGTGTCTTCACTTCCATATTTTTACCACCCCATCCCTACCAGCTGTGAGAATAAAATTCTGAGGTGACTTGGTCATGGCAATGTCATTAATACATTCATGATGACCCACTGCAGGCTGCTCTGGTCCACGGCGAGGCATGTCCTCATGAACTCCTCCCTGCCTCGGCTTACAGTAGACCTCTTGGAATACCTCCGTGCCATCTATTAAACGAGACCTACAATAGAATGAGGACATTTGAAGGGTATTTCTCGATTAGCCATTTCGTAAACGAAAAAAAAGAGACTGGGACAGAGTATGTAAATTTATCCTAATAAAAAAAAAACTACAAGATAGATCACATCAAAAGTAGTATGTTGCAAGGACTGAATTTCTAACGAGACCTGAAACAACCATGGGGGCTGATCAAAGCCAGGTCCCGGCTAATACACAGATCGAATTGGAATTTAGCGTGTTGGTTTTTGCGGAGGGAGGAAAACCGGAGAACCCGGAGAAAAACCCTCGGAGCAAGGGCGAGATACCAACAAACTCACTCACATATGGCGCCCCGTCCGAGAATCGAACCTGGGCCACAGAGGTGAGAGACGAAGCGCTTAACCACTGCGCCACACCGGGCTCCCGGAGTTTGAAGACTTGGATCAATATTCACGAGGTGATAAGCTTACAAAAATAAGAGCTCAGTATTACTGAACTCTTATTTTTGTCATTTTCAAAAGCTTACTATTCAGTTCTTATTTATTCAACCTCACTAAACATACTAATTTCGATGTGATCTTTCATGTGGTGGAGTTCTTAAAAAAGTGCCATTAAGTTTACGCATGCGGTCACATTCCTTTATCAATTTATGAAATGGCTATGCCTTTGGCAGGATATAATCTTAAACTGCCATCCAGTCGAGCCTTTCCCATGGGCTCACGAGCGCAATCGTTCGTTATTGAAGTGATATATCAGCACGTGACTGTTCCAGTAAAGCCTTTCCCATGGGCTCACGAGCGCAATCGTTCGTTATTGAAGTGATATATCAGCACGTGACTGTTCCAGTAAAGCCTTTCCCATGGGCTCACGAGCGCAATCATTCGTTATTGAAGTGATATATCAGCACGTGACTGTTCCAGTAAAGCCTTTCCCATGGGCTCACGAGCGCAATCATTCGTTATTGAAGTGATATATCAGCACGTGACTGTTCCAGTAAAGCCTTTCCCATGGGCTCACGAGCGCAATCGTTCGTTATTGAAGTGATATATCAGCACGTGACTGTTCCAGTCGAGCCTTTCCCATGGGCTCACGAGCGCAATCATTCGTTATTGAAGTGATATATCAGCACGTGACTGTTCCAGTCGAGCCTTTCCCATGGGCTCACGAGCGCAATCGTTCGTTATTGAAGTGATATATCAGCACGTGACTGTTCCAGTCGAGCCTTTCCCATGGGCTCACGAGCGCAATCATTCGTTATTGAAGTGATATATCAGCACGAGAATGTTCCAGTCGAGCCTTTCCCATGGGCTCACGAGCGCAATCATTCGTTATTGAAGTGATATATCAGCACGTGACTGTTCCAGTCGAGCCTTTCCCATGGGCTCACGAGCGCAATCGTTCGTTATTGAAGTGATATATCAGCACGTGACTGTTCCAGTCGAGCCTTTCCCATGGGCTCACGAGCGCAATCATTCGTTATTGAAGTGATATATCAGCACGTGACTGTTCCAGTCGAGCCTTTCCCATGGGCTCACGAGCGCAATCGTTCGTTATTGAAGTGATATATCAGCACGTGACTGTTCCAGTCGAGCCTTTCCCATGGGCTCACGAGCGCAATCATTCGTTATTGAAGTGATATATCAGCACGTGACTGTTCCAGTAAAGCCTTTCCCATGGGCTCACGAGCGCAATCATTCGTTATTGAAGTGATATATCAGCACGTGACTGTTCCAGTAAAGCCTTTCCCATGGGCTCACGAGCGCAATCATTCGTTATTGAAGTGATATATCAGCACGTGACTGTTCCAGTAAAGCCTTTCCCATGGGCTCACGAGCGCAATCATTCGTTATTGAAGTGATATATCAGCACGTGACTGTTCCAGTAAAGCCTTTCCCATGGGCTCACGAGCGCAATCATTCGTTATTGAAGTGATATATCAGCACGTGACTGTTCCAGTCGAGCCTTTCCCATGGGCTCGCGCAATCATTCGTTATTGAAGTGATATATCAGCACGTGACTGTTTCCCATGGGCTCACGAGCGCAATCATTCGTTATTGAAGTGATATATCAGCACGTGACTGTTCCAGTCGAGCCTTTCCCATGGGCTCACGAGCGCAATCATTCGTTATTGAAGTGATATATCAGCACGTGACTGTTTCCCATGGGCTCACGAGCGCAATCATTCGTTACTGAAGTGATATATCAGCACGTGACTGTTCCAGTCGAGCCTTTCCCATGGGCTCACGAGCGCAATCATTCGTTATTGAAGTGATATATCAGCACGTGACTGTTTCCCATGGGCTCACGAGCGCAATTCATTGGTTGTTGAAGTGATATATCAGCACGTGACTGTTTCCCATGGGATCACGAGCGCAATTCATTGGTTGTTGAAGTGATATATCAGCACGTGACTGTTCCAGTCGAGCCTTTCCCATGGGCTCACGAGCGCAATCATTCGTTATTGAAGTGATATATCAGCACGTGACTGTTTCCCATGGGCTCACGAGCGCAATAATTCGTTATTGAAGTGATATATCAGCACGTGACTGTTCCAGTAAAGCCTTTCCCATGGGCTCACGAGCGCAATCATTCGTTATTGAAGTGATATATCAGCACGTGACTGTTCCAGTCGAGCCTTTCCCATGGGCTCACAAGCGCAATCATTCGTTATTGAAGTGATATATCAGCACGTGACTGTTCCAGTCGAGCCTTTCCCATGGGCTCACGAGCGCAATCATTCGTTATTGAAGTGATATATCACCACGTGACTGTTTAATTGAACCTTCAAGTTTCTACAAAACTACGTAACATGTTTGTCTAGCAATGCTTTGTCCGTTCTCCTGCGGGCTGCTAGATCGCTGAAAAACGTACTCTGGACCTAAAACAACCGTAGGGGCTGATCAAAGTCAGGACCTTTCGACCCAGCTAAACATCACATCGAATTGGAATTGTGTTGGGAGGATGACAGGAAAACCAGGGGAAAAACCCTCAAAGCAAGGGCGAGATACCAGCAAGGGCGAGATACCAACAAACTCAACTCGCATGTTGCCGCGATTCAAACTGGCGAGCGCTGACCACATATCACCCCGGGGATATAACTCGTGTTATTGTTGTATAATAGTCTGGTTCCCATTTGATCGTCACGATCGCTGACGGAATAGCGACGTCTGCAGCGACGTCTGCAGCGACGGCATAAAACACGAGTTACGGCACTCCTAAATATTAGGTTATTTCTGTCGAGTAAATGGAAATGTTCCAGGAACGCATGTCCAAAAATCTAGGGGTTATGAGACCATGAGAAAAGCCAGTAGTCGCGACCCGCCTGTTAGGAGTGCCGCACCCGAGTTGCGATTACCGCGCCCAAGTTGCGAGCGAAAACGCTGAGTTCTACGTTTAAAAGAGAACGTGACCGTAAGAATGCAAATCACTGTTTTGCATTCGGCCTGATCGGAACTCTGTGCTCGTTCAATTTTTCGAAAACTCGAATGTGAAAAACAAAAGGCGAATAAAAGAAACAAAAAACTCCAGATTTCTGGAGAAAACACTTTATGTTCCGTCAAAGCGCATGGCAAGCGTTTCACCGCTGGCTCGGGATCGATTCCCGATCGATTCCCGATCGCGTGAATTGAGTTTGTTGCTATCTCGCCCTTGCTCCGAGGGTTTCACTCCCTCCTCAAAAACCAACCTAAATTCCAATTCATGTCCCCGATTAGTAGATCCTTCTAGGGTCGGCTAAAAGACTAGACGCGTAAATAAAGTTGTCTATCCTTTTGATTGACTCACTTGTACTGTAGTACCACGCTGTTCAGGTTGTCTGTCGCGGCTCCTGCCACCATCTGAGAATGTTCAGGGAAGGCTAGGTCCCAGAGCCTGATGCGGCGGTCTGACCCCGCGGTCAGAATGTACGGACTAGAGTCTGGTAGACTGGAGTAGAGCGCGTGAACTGCATGAGGGGATACCTTAAAACCCGTGAAAAATGAGCGTTAGTCAAAAAGATTTTACCATGTGGGGAAATAGTTTATAAATTGTTGAGTACATGACTACCACGCTCGAAACGTCAACTACTTCCCGCGGTGGTTAGCATACCTCAATCGACTTTCAGTTGATTATTTCATCGCAATTCCTTTACTTATCTTACCTCACATATGGAACGAACTACCGTCAATAACTAGGAACACTGACTCATTAAATAATTTTCGCAGTTCGAACTTACTAATCCCAAATACAATTGTAAATGCCCTAGATGTCTTTCCTAATACGTTTTTAATCATAATTTTAGTTTTACTTCTGAAAATTGTAGGTCTCGTATAGGCTTTTTACATTAGTGTTTTAATTATAGTAGTATATTAAGGTATTAATTAGTTAATTTAAAGGTTTTACTATATATAATTGTTGTTATACCAATTATTATTTGTCTTGCGCTTTTACACGAGCCTTTGGCTCGGGAGACTGGGTAACTACCCCGTACGTCAACACATTTAAAAATAAATTATCGTAT
Source organism: Actinernus sp. WN-2022 (assembly GCA_030867875.1). Taxonomy (NCBI): domain Eukaryota; kingdom Metazoa; phylum Cnidaria; class Anthozoa; order Actiniaria; family Actinernidae; genus Actinernus; species Actinernus sp. WN-2022. The sequence goes on along the minus strand of JAOWCC010001368.1, from coordinate 9,743,747 downwards.
AGTATTTATCTTCTCCGCCGCTGCAGACCAACACTTGTTTTACAGGAACTAGTTACCATTGCTAATTCCTATCAACATTATCCTATTCACCTTATTCGTATCTTATACCCGCGCGGTAAGAAGTCTGGTAACAATGGTATCAGAGCGAGGCCAGTTGTCCCAAAGGTCGCAAAATTGACCAGTTTACGGTTCATGCGCATTGTTAAAGTGCACCTAACCCCTTTTGCAATTTTTATACCTATGAATCTTTGAAAGGTTTTGAGTACTTCTGTGAAGAAATTGTTTGCTTATATAGAATACTCTATGTTCTTGGCTTGTTTGAAATGGTGAAATGGTGACCTTTCCTGACCCATGACCGCGTAAGAAAAAGCCTGGGTCGATTCTGGATCTTACGTCACCTCATTAATGCATTATTCTCCATGGCGCCTTTCTATCACAACAACATCGATACATAGAGAATTATACAGTCTGTGAGTTAGTAGTAAAGAAAACAGTTATTTTAGACAAAATGCTAAATATTTATTCAACTTATTGCAGTCGAATGAATTAGATGACGTAAGATCCAGAATCGACCCAGGCTTTATCTTACGCGGTCATGGGTCAGGAAAGGTCAACATTTAACCATTTCCAACAAGCCTGGAACATAGAGTATTCTTTGTAAGCCAACAATTTCTTCGCAGAAGTACTCAAAACCTTTCAAAGATTCATAGGTATAAAAATTGCAAAAGTTAAAGGCGCTGTGTCATGGCTTTGCGCATGTCTGGAATCAATGTTCGATTGGTGGCTGTTAATTGGCTTCAAACAGTTAAAGTCCCCTCCTTTAATGCTTGATTGAAGGGATTTGCAATATTTTCCTTGAAAACCCAATCACAGTTGTTAGTCATTTTTGCACATTTACTTTGATTTCAACCATCCCACACGCGTGATAGGGTCGTCAGTTTATATGAATATCACTGCGGGAAATAATTATGACCCGGAACATAAAGGCGTGTCCCTCACCGTGATACAGCTCCTTTAAAGTCTCTGTTTCAACTGGCGGGACACCGGGTATATACTTCATGGTAGTGCTTCGTTCCAAATAGTCTCCCTGCATAATACTGTAAAACAGTACAGAAAATGATTATGCAGGAAGACTATATGGAACGAAACACTACCATGAAGTATATACCAACATCTGCCTGCCCACCAAATAAACAAAGGATTTGTACAACTGCGCATGAACCGTAAACTGGTCTATTGGAGACGATCAGAAATATCTTAGTTTCTGTCGTACCGCACTGTTATATTCTTTTGTGTCATAAGGAAATTCACCCTTCTCACACAGCGGCCATGTTGGATATAAACACTAGAGTTTGCGTGGCTAGCCTCGCACTGAGCAGATTCAGAACGAGTTTAGCCCGCAAAAACAAAGGTTTGTATTCTCCTGGGACTCAACATGGCCGCCGCGTGAGAAGGGTGAATTAACGTTACTTTCCGCCAGGGACAACTAGCCTCCCTTTGATGCCTGTATGAATAAGATCAATTCCCATCGTCCTTTTCGGTCCGATGTGCCCAGACGTTCGTTTCTTTTTCAAATGGCTGTATAATTTCCTTATTGCATTTGAGGGTATTTTCATGTACCTGAGTCTGCGACAGAGGTGGCGTGTTACTGGCCCATAGCGTCTGACGTCTTGCCCCAGTCTCCAGGTCCCATATGTTCACTTCGTTATTACCCTGGACAGCGGATACCACCCATGACTGTTCAGAAGGATGTGTTGCTAGGCGACGAATGCGTGCACCTGTGAAATTTCAAGGATAAATTCGGTTAAATGTGAGGAACATTTCGCTTCAAACAATTTTACGCGCGGTACAACAACAGCTACACAAAGTAATCTAAAGTGGAAAGAAATTCTACGTATAACCAACTTATCTGTAACGTTTCGCGCCGAAAATACATCGGACAAAAATATCACGACATAAGTTATACTCGGGGTTGAAATCTTACATTGCTCCAACATCAAAAGCACATGCGCGTAACGTTTGCCGCTGAGGAGCTGAGAGGCACCGCGGCAAAACGTTACACTCCGCTGACCGATAGAACGAAGGCTCTGGAGTTCAAATACAAGTATCTGAGGTCTTAAACGTTTTTAGTAAATAATTTTATAACTTAGTAAACTCGCAGTGAATTAAATATTAAGAAAACTTCAACTTGTTAGAGTCTTAGGCTTAGCTTTTAAGTACGATGGGTGACTAGTTCCTGTAAAAACTAGTGTTGATCTGCATAGGCGGGGAAGATAAACACTGGTATGATAAACTAAAGGTCGATTAAGGTATGCTAACCGCCGTGGAAAGCGAGTAGCAGCTAAACTTTATGACTTAGTAAACTAACAGTGAATCACAAATATATTAAATTTAGCATTCATTTTAATTACATTTAATTGCTACTCGCTCCCGACGACGGTCAGCATACCTTAATCGACTTTTTTAGTTGATCATATAAGTGTTTAGCTTTTAAGTAGTTTTCTTGTTTTTCGCTAAACATTTAACGTAAATACGCGTTCGTACTTAAAATTAGAAACAGGGTGATTGCCTCTGTTTTCTTTTAGTTTCGGCGGGAAACTGGGGAAACGCGCGCGCGACCGGCTCGTCAACAGCGCATGCGCGTGACGTTTTGCCGCGTGGCTGAGAGGAGACCAATCTCGTACCCAGACCCCATTTGTTTCTTACTGCGCATGCTCAACGAAGAAATAGGGCTCTGGACTTCCGGACTTCCGGCGACTCTGCGCATGCTTATCATTACGTCACCCTGAGAAGTCGTTTCTTCGGGTTCGATTCTCGCTCAGCGCCTCAGGCCTATGTTTTGATTTGGATTTGGAAGTTCGCCCGGTAATTTGATAGTGATAATTTGCTTACTAGTGTCAGGGCAAGCCTTAAGGAGTCTCTTTCATCTTCTGCCGTTATTTTAAAGAATGCCAATCAGGATTAATGCTTTGCGAGCCCGTGTTTACATTTGAACAATAGAAAACCGATACAATCGCCATATTCGTACTGTACGAAAATGGCGATTGTAACGGTTTTCTATTGTTCAAGCTCGCAAAGCATTAATCCTGATTGGCATTCTTTAAGGCTTTATTTTCATGCATCAGGCTCGTGTTTCTTTAATATCGTACAGATTCCAGTACACAAAATCGAGGATCATGTGGATCGAAAACTCGCTGAAATCGCCTTACCTGAGCCAGAAGACCACACAAAAAGCAACTGAATACACCGTAGAAGCAAGTCAAGCATTTTGACTTACTTGTCTCGTATTTTAGCTCCTTGAAGGCTGGAGTTCGCTGCATTCCAATACAAACGCTTATATTTTAAGCGATCAGCGCCTGTCGGCACAAGTTTATGAGATCGGAAAATGCCACTTCTGCCTTTTGAGCACTTACGAACATTGTTGTTAATATGGGAATCTGTAGTATTACCTATCTGTTACGGTAAATCCCTCGGCTATATCCAGTTGGGTTCGATTTTCGAATTCTGAGAATTCATGTACTGTGTGCGATGTGTGTTGGCCGTGAAGCGATATGAACTCCCGATAGGATGCAAGCAAATATCTAAGAATCCCTGAAGATTTTTAGCGGCATCCATTTAGGTAAAATCCAACGGTTTTTAGCGTTTCGATACCCCCAATTTCCAATGCCTTTGTCCAACTCCCAAAAGGCTATGTTTGACTTCCGGTGAAATTGCATTGTTCATAACAGGCAATCAGAATACACAAAAATCGGATTCTTCCAGAGCCCTATTTTTTCGTCGAGCATGCGCAGTAAGAAACAAATGGGGTCTGGGTACGAGTTTGAGAGGAGACCTACCTCTTGGATGAGAGAGACTGGTAATAGGTAACTGGAATCTCAAGTCCCAACACACCAGGTTCCCGGTACTGGTGCCGATCGCTAACCAGCAGTGACAGGGATCCACCACGAACGATGTGATTAAACCTGTAATATTCAGACTGAATCAACCTTACACGTCAAAAGAAATACACACTCCCATACTATATCTTTGAGTTGACGTATTTACACCTTGGGCTATTTATAGAACCAGGTTTCATTGTTTTATAGACAATGTACCTTCATTCGCTAGAGTTCGAACACTGAACGCACGAACGAACCGTACAGGTTATTATCTCCGCCGGTATTGTTTTTCTTTCGAAGAAAAGAAGAATAAAAATTTCGTGGACAAAAAACATTTAGGAAACACATTTTATTCGTGGGAAAAATCTAAAAATAGCCCAAGGCGTAAATACGCCAACTCACATATATAGTACATGTGGAAGTTCCGGGTTATGGGCTCCTGACAGGGGTTATGGTAGAGTCGCTTCACCGTCGGTTCTGACGATGTCGATTTAATAAGGTGTTTACATGATATCGGATCAAGTTTTATTTCGGAACGACACTTCCGATCCGGTACATGAACCGGAGTGAACTCACTCTGGAATGACATCGTTACGGTATGACATCGTTACGGTATGATATCTCGTACGTTATACCAGTATCATGAAAACACCTTCTAGACACGAAACATTAACGAAAATGTTTGTATGGGAGCGTAGCGAACTCCATTTACTAGCCAGAAATACTGTAAAATATTTTAATAAAAATGACTTACCTTGCCACTGTGATGTCTTCTGTCATTTTCTCTCCTTGTTGGGTGAGCCGGATTTTTTTTTCGGAGCCCCTAAATCCGGCTGAAATCAGCTTAAAACCACCCAACAAGGAGAGAAACATGGCAGAAGACATCACAGTGGCAAGGTAAGTCATTTTTGTTTAAATATTTTGCAGTATTTCTGGCTAGTAAACGGAGTTCGCTACGCTCCCATACAAACCCTTATATTTTCGTAACTTGAGCTTGGACTGCCTGTGTCTAGATTAGCTAAATTTAGTACTAATGGACCACCTCGAAGTTTTCTACGCCATTCACTCTTTTCACCTGGTGGCCATCTTGGATTCAAAGCGAGGCAATCCTTTGTTTTTGCCAGGTCAGCGTCGTAGTGAGGGATAGTCAAAATGAGGCTCACCTGGCAAAAACAAAGGATTGCCTCGCTTTGAATCCAAGATGGCCACCAGGTGAAAAGAGTGAATTTTGAAAGGTATGCAACATTTCCTGGCGTGGTTACTCAGTCCCCATACAAAACTTTGTATTTCAACGGACACATTATATGTAGGAATAAAACTTTGGGGCAGACTTCACCGTTTGCAACCTGAAATGTTATTGGTTACCGGCCAAACAATAGCCTACCCCTAAAACAATACAAACCCTAACCCTAAAACAATGGGATTCTTTATCAGTGAAGTCCAATAGGATACGACCTACAGAACAGTGAAGTCTAACCGAAAACGTTGTGGTTTAAATTAATTTTGAGAGAAAGAAAAACATTTTTTTTGCTCTCACACCACGTGCTTATGACGACGCCGCCATGTTTTTGAACAGTTTGCACCGTATTCGGAGCGCCGAACAGAAGTCCGATCAAAAATCATCCGGGAAATGTCACCCTACTGGGTTCAAATTCATATACACACTATGCATAACTCGCGCGGTCACAACACGAAAAAGAGGCCGGTAGGTCCTCTGGAATGTTGAAGTTGAAATACTAGCAGGAGGTCAGTGTGAAACGTGTTGAACAGGATTGTTTAGTTGAAAAATGTTGCTAATCTGTCCTCATTTATCCTATATTTTTCTTTATAGTACAACCAGCCAGGCGCATAGCAAATTAACGGCATTGTTTCACAATCTCCCCGGCGCTTTAATTTCAACATTCCAGAGGACCTACCGGCCTCGTTGACATGCTAGTTACCAGGACTTATGCATAGGGTCTATATGATATTTGTTCTTAACTTTCCTTTGATTCTGTTGTCAGTTCTTGTAGAATTATTAGGTCAGCTTGCCGTAATTATAATTTTCGTCAGAGCGCTTTGACGAAGCGTACCCGAATTACAAAGGTTTGTATGGGGACTGAGTAACCACGCCAGGAAATGTTGCATAACTTTCAAAATGGCATCGTAAACTTCGAGGTGGTCTATAGACTTGCTCCAAGTCGAACTCGCCGAGTCACTGGGTAAGCGATTACTGGGCCAAAAAGCGAGCGCAAGAATCGAAGCGAGAGGCGAGTTCGACTTGTTTCACTTGCAGGAAATTGAATCGGGGGATTATGTTTTGGCGCGAAAACACGTTTCAGGGGCGGAGCTTATATTTCGCGCCTTTGACAAACTCTTTATGAGTACACTCAAATTGTAAATACCACATCCACGGTCGACTGACTTGACACGTCAACGTACAATGCCTGAAGAATTGACGCTGTGATTGGGCAAATCTTAGTACGTCATAAGCCACGCCTCCGGTTGAAAATCAACCGGTAAATTTGGCGCGCTGCAAGTGGAAAACGTGCGGGGGCTAAGAAGGACTTTGAAAAAGTCTAGGTGGCCTATTGAAATGTCCCATACGAACGGTCCATTGATCCAGGGTAAAACGTTGTCTCGCGGTTTGACTAAGGGTGCGTTTCTTTGGGAGAATCCAAAATTGGATTCATGCTCTGGATCATACGGATTTTGTGCCGCCCAAAGAAACGATGATCTGAAAACGGATTATTTTGCCATGGCAACTCCCGTTGGAATGCATGTACACGGCCCACAAAAACCACAAAAATGGCAGCCGCCAGTAATTTTATTTGGTTGCCGCTAGCCACAAGTATTCTTTTCGAATCCTTTCCCAAAGAAACGCTTCGGATCATGAATCCAAGAATCCGGATTTGGATTTGATCCTTCGAATCCATTCTGAGTATGGATTCAACGGATTCAAAATCCGTTTTCGGATTTGGGTAAAGAAACGCAAAATCCATTTTTGGATTCAAGAATCCGGATTCGGATTCTCCCAAAAAAACGCACCCTAAGTCTAGTATGAATCAACGGTTTTATTTTTAAACTAAAGTTTACATTACCGCCGTTGGTTCTTGCGGTTACACCAACTTAACTGACGTCGACTAAATAGTTAACTTATGCAGTTAAATTGAACTAAATCGTTAACACCGACGTGTGTCATCAAAGCCAACGTGATAACCACTATACTAAGTCAACATCCAACCTAACCCTAACCATAACCTTCTGTTATCAAAGCCAACGTGATAACCACTATACCAAGTGAACATCCACATTCGAAGTGTGACAAATTCGCAGTTCAATACTTGATTAGTACCTAGTCCTTTAGCGGCCAAGGACAGCTTTGGTATCTGTTGAGCAATTTCTAAGGAACTCTCTCGGCTTCTCGTCTATAGTCCGTTACGACGAGAAGAGAAGCGTGTATACAATTATAATTTGCTTACTTTTAGATTCTCGCTTTTACTACTTGAAACTGCTCTACAAACACGTGCCGCCACTCTTACCATGTGAAGGGTCGTTAGCTAGTTTCCAGGCCATGCTCGCTGATCGTAAATCCCATCCACATATGAGACCATGTGACGTAGCATAGGTCAGCACCGACTGAGAACCTAAAAACACGTGGCAGAGGAGGGGTGGGGTCAACTTAAAAGAAAACTTTCTGTATAGCGGAGCTAAACATGTTGGGGTCAAGAAAAAAAACGTACAGGCAACAACAAAGTTAATTAATTAGTTGTCATTAAAGAAGCTGTGTCATGGGGTGGTATATATACTTCATGGTAGTGTTTCGTTCCATATAGTCTCCCTGCATAATACTGTAAGCCAGTAGAGAAAATGATTATGCAGGGAGACTATGTGGAACGAAACACTACCATGAAGTATTCATGCAGACAGGTCTGCACAGTGTATGCATGTCCAGTCAGAGGTAGAAATCGTGGAGCAGTTCCAAATGGTTTCTGTTCAGAAAATCTTCAGAAATTCGACACATCGCAAAAAAGACTGGGGGTGGGGGGGACATCACAAGAGTTAACAGTTTTATTAGTTTAGTCATCAAGCCAACTAAATCTGGGACTGGTCCATGAAAGGACTTAAAAATCGAAGCTCGTACCTTTCTGTAACAATGCTTTGAAGTCTAAATTTCGAATGAAAATTTCAACCAAAATGATGCGCGCGAGCGTGATTTCCCGGGTGAAAATCGCGCAAGCGCTTTGCAGACCTGTCACTCATGCATGGAATCAATCTGTGATTGGTGTATGTAAAATGGCTCCTCCCTCAATGTTTGATTGAACTGGTAGGGGCGGCCTTCACCTCCTCGGAACCTGGAATAGTACTGGCTATCCAAACAATGCCTAACCCTCAAACAATACAAACCCTAACCCTAAAACAATGGAATTCTTTGTCAGTGCAGTCCAAATGGGGTCCAATAAAGTGCAACGTTTTGGGAGGAGAAGGCCTCCTGATCTGGTATGCAATATTTAATGTCCTTGAAAGCTACCTGTGTCAAAGTGAGCCATGTCCACGACGACTCCCTCTTCCTGTGGGTGTACCTTCTTCTGATACACCTGTAGTCGTGTGGGCGGCTGTTGGGAGTTTTGTTCGATCCTAGCAAGTCATAAAACGAAAAAAGAAAGTCAGCTAGAAGAAACCCGCACATTTTACAGGCAAAGTTCATTAAGATTGGAATTATGAAAAGAAAACACACTGAAATACAACTCCTTCGACGCTGAATAAGATAAGGTAAATCAGGAGCCCATAACTAGGAGCGTCCAACCCGCATACTAGGCCCTGATAACTAGGAGCGTCCATCCCGCATACCAGGCCCTGATAACTAGGAGCGTCCATCCCGCATACTAGGCCCTGATAACTAGGAGCGTCCATCCCGCATACTAGGCCCTGATAACTAGGAGCGTCCATCCCGCATACTAGGCCCTGATAACTAGGAGCGTCCATCCCACATACCAGGCCCTGATAACTAGGAGCGTCCATCCCGCATACTAGGCCCTGATAACTAGGAGCGTCCATCCCGCATATCAGGCCCTGATAACTAGGAGCGTCCATCCCGCATACTAGGCCCTGATAACTAGAGCGTCCATCCCGCATACTAGGCCCTGATAACTAGAGCGTCCATCCCGCATACTAGGCCCTGATAACTAGGAGCGTCCATCCCGCATACTAGGCCCTGATAACTAGGAGCGTCCATCCCGCATACTAGGCCCTGATAACTAGGAGCGTCCATCCCGCATACCAGGCCTATGTCACAGCGTTTTCACAAGTTAGGTTATTTTTAGAACGGTTTCCCGCTATTGTTGAGTTGCAATTACTCCTAAGAGAATCAAATCACAAAAGCGTAGCAGCCATGTTGTTTAGTATAACAAAAGTAGCTAATGAGGCATCTTTTGTTCCGCCACGGTGCAACCCACTAATTGGCGGGGAAAATAATCTAAAAATAGTCCAACTTGTAAAAACGCTGTGACAACTATATAGGACATATGGACGCTCCTGGTTATGGGCTCCTGGGTAAATTTAATGCATTTTTGTACCTGAAAATGTTGAGAGTCCCTTCGTCTGAAGCGCAAGCGATTGAACTTGAGCTTTCACAGAACACAAGCGCCTTCATTTTACAGCCTGTGGAATAGAAAATACGCTGAGAATTAAATGATTACCAGGAGCCTATTACCAGGAGCGTCCATCTGCCATACTAGGTCTGTGAGTCAGCGTATGACCGGATTGAGCTATATTTAGAACAGATCTCACGGGAGTTCACGTGCCCACACTTTGGGAATCCAATCAAACCATAGTCAGGACAATGCAGCGTTAGTAAAATCACCTCAAAGAACAATAGATCATTCTTAATCTCGATAAATACGCCAAGTATATTCACGATCGCAGCAGAGTCAGAAGGCAGTTACCCGGGAAACATGTTCTAAAAATAGCTCAAACCGGTCATACGCTGCCTCACGGGTATAGTAGATATGGACGCTCCTGGTAATGGACTCCTGTGATTACTCAATTACTCAACAGTTAAAGTAGTGGGGAAAGTATGAGGAGTAAAAGCAGGCCCCACCAGCTGTAAGCTGTAATACTCAGCCTGCTATAACAAATTCATTTAAAAAAATGACCATTAATAAAGGTGAGCAATGGATGGCAAAAGTATTTAATACTCGTGTGAGATCGGTCTTATTATTAGCATACCCGTTTGAAAATGCCATTTTCCACCTCCGATCCAGTCTTGATCTTTCTAAAACTGCGTTTTAGAAAGCCTTTTCCGTCGGATCACGAGCTCAATTCATTCGTTATTGAAGTGATGTATCACCAGTACGTGACTGTTTGAATCGCTGAGACATTTATTTACCTTGTCTGGTGTACGTCTGCCGTGACTTGTTGATCAAGCACTTGCCATCCAGTTTCTGGAGGTCCCATAATTTCACTGAACCGTCGTCCGATGCTGTGGCAAAGTAGGAGAAGTCTTGGCTAACCTGCAACCTAGACAAAAAAAACCGGGAGAACACTGTACTGAACATTATCTTAAAGGGTGTTCTTCCAAAAAGTATTTCGAACTCTGTACATGTGCTGCAGATCAGACAATATTTAAAGGAGAACTGAACCCTAAATCAATCCGACGACTATACAAACTCGTATTCAATAGAAACAAGTTCTGTTATTTTATTTCTTTGTGGTGCACGTCTAAAAAGAGGAAATACGTTTTGAAGGTCGAAAAATAGCCGATTCTCCGCTGATAAAGCTAGTTTGTGTGGCGGCTCAATTCAGTGCTTTTTTCCCCGTATTGTACGTCATGCATACCAAGGAAAATAACCACACCTTCAGCACAAAGAAACCACAATAGTGCGCAATTAGGAGTCGTTAGTCCATCTATTCAAAGCCGAGAAAAACATGACAAAACTAATTTATTCCCCATATTGTACGTCACAGAATACAGGAATTGAGCCGTCTGTACTTAGCGGCGGCTGGGAGGAAGATTTGCTGATTTTCTTTCCTTTGACGCAAAACACAGTAAAATAAATATTTTCATGTTTAGATCTAGATTTTAGGCTTCAGTTCTTCTTTAAGGGTGCTCCAACCCCCCTTCCCCCCCCCCCCCCCCCCCCTCTCTCCTCTCCCCCCGCAAAGAACAACAATTATTATGAGGATTCACTGGTTGCTATGAGTTCTTCTTTTCCAAAACATAGAAATTACAGCACATACTTCTTGTTAAACGAGCACGCGCACCATAAAAAAGGGGGAGAACAAGAATCCATAACTTACGATACGGACCGAGCAAGCGAGTTACTAAGATATTTATTATATGGCGCAAAAGTATACAAATCCAGCTTTGCTTTATTTTGCGTCTTCTCGGATAAGGACGTTAAATCGTAGGCCCATCAATGGATTAAGAGCCACCTCGTGGATATGACACTGATTAATCCATTATTATTATATATTATTATTTTGCGGTCCGTACGGAACGTTATGGACCACAAACTGACCGGCAATCATAGTGATATATACAGGTCCGTATGGGAGGTTATGAACCACAAACTGACCAATCACAGTGATATATACAGGTCCGTACGGGAGGTTATGAACCACAAACTGACCAATCACAGTGATATATACAGGTCCGTACAGGTTGTTATGGACCACAAACTGACCAATCATAGTGATATATACAGGTCCGTACGGGACGTTATGGACCACAAACTGACAAATCATAGTGATAGATACAGGTCCGTACGGGACGTTATGGACCACAAACTGACCAATCACAGTGATATATACAGGTCCGTACGGGACGTTATGGACCACAAACTGACCAATCACAGTGATATATACAGGTCCGTACGGGATGTTATGGACCACAAACTAACTAATCACAGTGATATATACAGGTCCGTACGGGACGTCATGGACCACAAACTAACCAATCACAGTGATATATACAGGTCCGTACAGGTTGTTATGGATCACAAACTGACCAATCATAGTGATATATACAGGTCCGTACGGGACGTTATGGACCACAAACTGACCAATCACAGTGATATATACAGGTCCGTACGGGACGTTATGGACCACAAACTGACCAATCACAGTGATATATATAGGTCCGTACGGGACGTTATGGACCACAAACTGACCAATCACAGTGATATATACAGGCTTCTCACCTATTGATGGCAGCTTTGTGTTCATGAAGATGAGCTACCAGTTGTCCCTTGGGGCACCACCTGAAATAAGAAGGGTTTGGACTGACGTTGGTTTGTCTTACCATATAACGGTATCTTTCTCCATCCATGTGACTCCGTAATGTAATAAAGCAGATTTCGTATGTTACTGTATATTGTTTTTGTCCTGCTGATCCAATCAAATTGGTGAAGCATGTGTCTAAATGGTCGGTGACATCACAGAGAATTGGACGTTTTCATCAAGCCTAGAAATCGTAATAAAGCCATGGTCGAAAATTGTTGGATTGCATGATACAACTTTGTTGGATGAAAATGTTGGGATTGCGGCCAGACGCTGTCAAAACTTAACAAAAGTAAACTTCATCTAACATTTGATCAAACAAAATGTCGGTCCAACATGGGATGACAAGCTATCGAACAATGTCAGTCCAACAAAAATAACAAACTATAGAACAATGTTGGTCCAACATGGATGACAAACTATAGAACAATTTCGGTCCAACATGGGATGACAAACTACAGAACAATGTTGGTCCAAGATGGGATGACAAACTATACAACAATGTTGGTCCAACATGGGATGGCAAACTATCAAACAATGTCGGTCCAACATAGGATGACAAACTAGCATCCAACATGGGATGACAAACTATCAAACAATGTTGGTCCAACATGGGATGTCAAACTATCGAACAATGTTGGTCCAACATAGGATGACAAACTAGCATCCAACAAGGGATGACAAACTATTGAACAATGTCAGTCCAATATAGGATGACAAACTAGCATCCAACATGGGATGACAAACTATCGAACAATGTCAGTCCAACATAGGATGACAATCTAGCATCCAACATGGTATGACAAACTATCGAACTAGGTCAGTCCAACATAGGATGACAAACTAGCGTCCAACAAGGGATGACAAACTATCGAACAACGTCGGTCCAACATAGGATGACAAACTAGCGTCCAACAAGGGATGACAAACTATCGAACAATGTCAGTCCAACATAGGATGACAAACTAGCGTCCAACATGGGATGACAAACTATCGAACAATGTCAGTCCAACATAGGATGACAAACTAGCGTCCAACATGGGATGACAAACTATCGAACAATGTCAGTCCAACATAGGATGACAAACTAGCGTCCAACAAGGGATGACAAACTATCGAACAATGTTGGGTCTTGCAATCCAACATTGCTCGATAGCCTGGCCAGGGCTTAACTGGGCAGTTATGCACCGAGTGTATTCTCATGTAATAGCTAGTTTACATAAGTTCCCCAGATAAGCTACCCAGCTTTTGGAAAAATATTGGAAACTAATTAAGCGATCGGGTAAGCAGACGTTACTTGTTTTCTTCGAATTTATGAGAGTGAAAAAATACGTCAGAATAGCAGGCTACTGAGTATGTTGCTTGCGCTTGTTTTGGTCAATGGTGAAAACCAGGTTTTGATGTCGGTGTTTAGCATAAGTGATAATACCTCAGTATAAGTTCTTAATAACGTACGTACCGTTGCTGAACCGGTTTTTTCCCTTCAGAGATAACGCTTCTAATCAACGCCTTCTCTTTCACATCTAAAAAAAGGGTTTAAAATACAGAATAAAATCCTTGTCTCTTGTCAAGCACATTAGTGGAATAAGTCAAGTCAATACAAATAAAATGTTTCATGGTTCTGAACCACGCAAACAACTCATGGGGTTTTTCGCCGTCTCGTTTAATTTTTCAGGCATTTTTTTATTACTGCATGCTGTCAAGTGAATCCTGTTAATTAAAAGAGCTATGTCAACCCTCAAATAATAAACTTTATCATATGACCAGTACGGCCCCGCGCGCGCTTTCCTTTCAAAACCATTTACAAAAGTCACGTGATGAGGGCCGGACGTGTATGGCGTGAGCGGGCCGGAAAAAGCCGTCCGGCCCTGCACATTTTTTCTTGCTGTTTTGCGGTTTGATCTTCAAAATAATATGGTCATATGATAAAAAACCTATTGACTGAGTTAGGTCAGGCCGGATGGGAAAATATTTGGCTCTCGGTCATTTTGTACCGCCAAATATTTTCCCGTCCGGCCCTCCCATGCACTCAGTCAATAAGTACCTATTCTCATATGAAATACGAAAATAACTATACTGGAGACAATTTGAGATGATTTTGATGAAGGGATGGCAAAGATTCGAGTAGATGAAAAATACTGCATTTTAAGAGAAATTTAGAGCACCTTAAAATCGGTAATAGTAATAATAGTAATAATAGTAATTTACCCACGATATATATTACAGCGGAGCTGATGTGGTCGTGCTGAGAAGAGAACTAGGATACTATATAATCTTAATCTTTGACTTTAACGAATTAATATTTACAAGTTAGGAAGTTTCTTATTAAGATTTCTCTTAAATGCTGATATATTTTCAATGTTCCTGAGGTCATTTCCAAGGCTATTCTCGAAACTTAGTTGACATCTTTAGGAAATTCGTGTTAGGCTTTGGAAGATTTACGCAATTAATACTGCGTAAGGAATATATATGAACAAGCTTTGGAAAAAGCTTACAAAGTACAGTCGGGACTAAGTCTGCTAAGTTATAGTAATAATAATAATGGTTTATTAACAGTATATCCACGGAGTGGCTCTTCACCTGTTAAGTCTAAATTACAATGTGTGATAAAATAAATTACAATAATTACATTTTAAAACTACTTATAAAACTACTTATAAAACTACTTATAAAACTACTCTAATTACAGTAATTGCAGAAAATAGGAAATTTAATTTGATAATGATTAATAAATTTAATTAACTAAGCTCAGAAAATAAAACTACCGGCTCTTTTAAGTATGACTTGGTAAGCCTGCAATACAACTTAAAGTCTTTACATTGTCTTAGTTTTGCAGGCAGGCTATTAAAAAGGGAAGCAGCGGAGTCCTGGAAGGTTCCCTTTTCCAGTGGAATAAGTAATCTACTAGCAGAGCTAGAGCGAAGTGTACGACAGTGGGAAACCTGGCTAAGCCTTAAATAAGTCGGCCATGGATTATAATAAAATGCTTTAAAGGCTAACTTAAGTAAGTGCCAATCCCTTCTCTCTTTAATTGGTAACCAACCTATCTTTAAAATATCAGCAACATCTCTGACAAAACGTCCAGTGGAGAGAAAACAGTGTCACAATAACCAATTTTAGAAAGAACTAACAATTCAACAAGATGTTTCCTAACTTTAAAGTCCGCGAAGTTTTTTACTTTCCGTAATATTCTAAGTATACCATAGCATGATTTGGCGAGTTGTTCCACATTCTCGTCCCATTTCAGGTGTTCGTGAAAATAGATACCAAGCAATTTGGGCTGCTTTACACGCTCCAGGGTCTTGCCTGAGGTCTCGAGATCAGGGGCGTAGTTGCTTAACGAATGAACACGCGCCATCTGATTTGTCTTTGCTGGGTTCAGAGCCAGGTGGGAGTCTGTCGACCAGGATTCCAATGCACTCAAGAGTGGAATTTAGTTCTACGACTTGTTTAGTCAGTTCGGTAGGGGGCAGCGCGTATAGATAGTGGTGTCATCAGCATACTGAAAGGTAGTCACAGATGCAGGTAGGTTGTCTTGCAGGTCGGAGACATACAGATTAAACAACATCGGCCCAAGGATGGACCCTTAAGGGACACCAAAATGTATATTGATTGCTTCAGACTGGTTGTCGTCGATGTGGACGTAATGAGAGCGATTACTCAGGTAGCTTGTTAACCAGCTCAGAAAGGTTTTCGAGAAGCCAAGAGAGTACAGCTTGGAGATCACCGTCTTATATCTAATGGTGTCGAAAGCCTTTGAGAAATCCGCTAGAATCATAAGGGTGACCTCACCCTTCTTCATGGCCAGCATAAGGTCATCCCTAATTGCCATCAGTACTGTAGAGGTAGAATGCCCCTTCCGGAAACTTGAGATAGTGTCATTGAGGGTTGATTCTGACACACACTAGGCCGTCATTTGTTTCGCAACTAATTTCTCAAAGACTAGTAGCACTTAAACACAAAACAACCTAATCTAAAATTATAATAACTAAATGGTTTCCAGTTAGTAGAAACAGGTTGACTGTAAACGAAATAAAGTTTCTAGAACAATCTTTAATAATCCATTTTAATCCTTGCCATCCTATATCGAAAAGGTTTGAAAAGCATAGCAGGGCATTTTCGTGTTATTTCTCTTCTATCTGAGGGTGTTATTTTTGTGTAGTTTTGTTTTAAAGAAACTTAAGGTTTCAATTTGATTGACAGAGCCCCTTTATGAAATTTAGAAGCAATAAGGACTATCACGATTTCCTGCGCATGAACAAAAATGGCACCGGTGAGTCATTAAAATGTAAACTGTAAAGCACTCACAAAAAGATATCGCGAAAATAAGTCAACAAACAGGACTACGAGTGCAGTCAGAAGTATGATAACGGCGATAAGCCACGCGGCTAGAGGAAAGGGGATTGGGAAGAGTACACGGTCAGACAAAAGTGCCATCTCCCATACCAAGTCTGTGAGTCAGCATGTGACGGGATTGAGCTATATTTAGAACAGATCTCGAGGGAGTTCTCGTGCCCTCAACATTGAGAATCCAATCAAACCATAATCACGACAACGCAGTGTTAGTAAATCACCTCATCAAGAACCCCAATTGCCCTATATCATTATGACGTCAAATCAAAACAATCTATTGTTTAAACGCTAAGGATCACGGTCGTGGGAGGGGGACAAAACAGCAACAACACAAAGGAAATCGCTATCAAATGCATTTTGTAGAACGTAGAATAGCGGTAACAGCCACCAAATACGGTAAATATTGTGGGATAAACATTGATACAGCTGATATCTGGAAACCAGACAATTCGAAGTTAAATTTTCTTCAGCAGAGCAGATTTAGTTCAAAATTCTATTGTTCATGTCGATTCTGTCCCCTTCATAAACAAGCCGTGACATCATAATGATATAGGTCAATTCTCAATCTCGATAATGCATGGTGGAACGAGTGTACGGACCAGACAGTTACCCGGGAAACATCCGTTCAGACGCTCACTCACGGATATAGTATATATGGACGCTCCTGGTAATGGGGCTGCTGGTTGGAGAGAGTACGCGACCACACAAAAGGGGATTGGGGAGAGCACGTGCCACACAAAAGAGTACGCGGTCAGACAAAACGTCTGCGTGGCCTTTCGCAGTTATCATTCTTCTGACCGCGCACGTTCCTGTAGGCTCGGTTTCCAGCCGTGGGGGTTTCGGTGAGCCCGCGATCCTCTCTCCACTCACGGCTTGGCGCGCGAGCTGAGCCATTATTGGTTTTAGCCAATCACAAACTTGCCACTAAATTCTTGTCGCTGAATGTATTTGCATAATTTACATTGTAAACTTTTTGAAAGCCGGACCGGACTAACAAAGGCTTTCGATTGCTGTTCCAAAATGCGTTTAAATTTGCTCTGGAAAAGTTTTGCATTCGAAGAAATCAAGGATTCACACAAAGAAGGAGTAAGAGAGTTTTCGGGTGAAGACACTTTGTCAGTAAACTTTGGCTTTGGAAAGTCACTTGGGAAACCGTCAGCTCAAAGGTCGCGAAGCTCGTAATGTGCAGTCACTTCTCATTTAACATTACCGATGCAAGACCAAGGTAGCCCGGCTATTCTTTATACTTCAAAGAAAATTAGTGCTGCCTTTATCGGAGCCAAGAAAAGACGAACGACTCCATATTAAAAGAGTTTATAGAAGAGAGGAAATCACGTCTGACGCAGGCCATGTTTACGCATTCAACTCTGCGATCACAATTCACTTGAAAATCGCTGCATCAAACGAGTTTTGCAATTCTTCATGTCCTATGTACTAAGTTTGTACAATTTTTTTAATGTCTCCAAGACATACTACACAGGTACTGGGCAGGAATACTCGACTCTAGCTCAGAATAGTTCCGAGATAACATCTCTGAACTTTATCCCCGTAAATTTAGGCTTTTAATTTTCGTCAGTGAATGTCTCGATCGGCACTTTAAAGAGTAACAAATAACTGAAATAAAGTAGCCTGGTTTCTCAATGCTTTTAAATGGCGTTTGTTCTTGAGAATTAATTTCACAGGAGTTTTAGTTTACGCGAAATCGAACCACCGTGAAAGGGTAAACAGCTTTGCTTGTCAAAACACGCAAATATATGAATATTGAATTTTAATCAGATGACATCACGGACACGGTGTGTTCACCGCGCGCCCAGCCGCGCGTCCAGCTTTGGAGAAACGACACCCCAACGGCTGAAACCGAGCCTAACGTTCCTGTTTCTCGACTGATTTTCGCGATATGAAAGGGAGTGTTTTCCAGTGTAATGCGTCATCACATCCCACATGGATGACTACACGTACCTGCAGCATATTGGTCTCTCTTGTGATGAACCAACTTCCTCAGCTCGTGCTTGCACACAGCGTAGCGCGCCTGCATGGCACTCTGGGATAAGTCGGCCACCTGCGATGCGGCCATTGATTGCTGTTTCCCTGGCAACGTCGAGGAGTCTTGGCGCATCGTGCCTGTTGTGGAGGGGAGGGGACCTGAAGGGCTACGGGGACGTTCAAACTGATCACCAGATTCCTGTGGGATAAACATAGCAATACTAGATTGAAACCAGACATAGAAAGATTCCAGTAGCCGATTCTATAAATGATTCTATGTGACTTACTGTGAATAAAGGTTATGCCCAAATTGAAAGACCTTAAAACTGGAAAGATACTGGCCATTTCCATTTTTTTACTTAAGAAATCAAAGTTCTTTGGGATCCGATCAAGTATAGTTCTGAGCTGCTTTATGAAAAGCATTGTCATTAAAGTGCACCTAACCCCTTTTGCGATTTTTATACAATTTAATCTTTGAAAGGTTTTGAGTACTTCTGCGTAGAAATGTTTGGCTTACAAGGAATACTTTATGTTCTAGGCTTGTTTGAAATGGTGAAAATGTGACCTTTCCTGACCCATGACTCGATTCTGGATCTTACGACTTTGCAATAAGTTGAATAAATGTTTAGCATTTTGTCTAAAATAACTGTTTTCTTTACTAACAACTCACAGACCGTATAAATTCTCTATATCGGTGTTGTTGTGATAGAAAGGCGCCATGGAGAATAATGCATTAATGAGGTGACGTAAGATCCAGAATCGACCCAGGCTTTTTCTTACGCGGTCATGGGTCAGGAAAGGTCACATTTACACGATTTCAAACAAGCGTAGAACATAGAATATTCTCTGTAAGCCAACAATTTCTTCGCAGAAGTACTCAAAACCTTTCAAAGTTTCATATGTATAAAAATTGCAAAAGGGGTTAGGTGCACTTTAAGTATCTTTATTATCATTTATGTTGTTGTTGTTGTTGTTGTTCATAGTCGCCTAGGAAACGCTGAATAAGAGTCTAAACATGTACCTGACCAACAGGGACAGAGTATGTCTTGGTAAGGGGTGACTTTGGCCTCAAGGAATTCAGTGTGGGCTGTGATTCTCGTCTGCTGATAGTCACTGCTGATGGTCCACTGCCATCTGCCATGCCAAACATCTGGTGCCACTCAGGATTCTGTAGGGCAGCAAATAAACATCAACACTCGGCGAAAACAATGTATTATGAAGGCATTTAGATTTAAGTAATGGTTCATAAAAGAACTAGAGCAAGATGAATGTGATTTCACTAATCCCACATAGAAAATGTTTCAATTCTTTCTAAAGATATCTCTTGACTAGTGGTATTAATGTTCTAAAATTAAAATACATGAAATCGCTCGCTGTGTTATGTTTTTGATTCCAAAACAAATTAAGCCGATAGAAAGACACTAAAATATTATACAATATTTCAATGTTCCCCACATAGGATTTATTTCTCTCTTTTTACATAGTTACATATTGTCCGCTTCAATCATTTTCTTTAAAAAAATATTGTGAAATCTGAGTTCTTTCCTATTTTTAATAGTATCACATTTGTGAAAACAGGCAGATGTGCCACATTTGCCATTTTTGGCGAACACAAAGCTACTAGTGTATTTAACAAAAACGAGGACGTCACAACATGACGAGTAAAAAGAAGTACGCAACGAGACACAGTCGAGTGTCGTGATTGTTATTCTTAGCATATAACTATCTTATCTCGTTTCACACTGTTCATTGTAAAATTATTATCTCGTTTTTGTCCATGGACCTCATTTATAGAAATCAAAAACTCCATGAATGTTTGACGTCCTTTTTTGTCTCATTCAGTCTCCATGTGAACATACGTACCATAGTTTGTTCCGGCGCAGGCTTCTTATTCTTGTTACCGCCCTTCTTTCCCACCGTACCGCCGCTCTCCGTTTTACCATCCACTGGTTTAGCGAGGTCCGCGTGTCGTTTTGTGATAACTTTGCTGTGTGACTTGAGATCTATTTCACCATGAACTACGTCCTCGTTCTTGTCAGGCTGATCCATGGCGCTGAATGTACGGTTAATGTTATGGGTTAATTTACAGCCTATATCGACTGCCATGCTGAGTTAAAGGAGCTGTGACATGTTCGCTCGGTGACTGTTAATTGCCTACAAACAGTTAAAGGGGCTATGTCATGGTGTTGTGCATGTATGGAGTTAATGTTCGATCGGTGGTTGTTAATTGGCTACAAACAGTTAAAGGGGCTATGTCATGGTGTTGTGCATGTATGGAGTTAATGTTCGATCGGTGGTTGTTAATTGGCTACAAACAGTTAAAGGGGCTATGTCATGGTGTTGTGCATGTATGGAGTTAATGTTCGATCGGTGGTTGTTAATTGGCTACAAACAGTTAAAGGGGCTATGTCATGGTGTTGTGCATGTATGGAGTTAATGTTCGATTGGTGGCTGTTAATTGGCTACAAACAGTTAAAGTCCCCTCCCTTAATAATAATAATAATAATAATAATACATTTATATAGCGCCAATTCCCTACAGCCCATTAGCGCTTTACATATAATATAAAAATAAAAATCTTAAGAAAAAATATTTTTTTAAAAATTTAAAAATTTAAAAATATGCCTGTCTAAAAAGATAAGTCTTAACATGTATTTTAAAGCTTTCAACTGTTTGGTGGTCTCTTATAAAGTCCGGTAGTGAGTTCCAGAGCCTAGGCGCGGACACAGAGAAGGCTCTATAGCCATACCCTTTCAAGTTATATGGTGCAAATTCTAACAAGTTCTTAGAGGCAGATCTTAGTTGCCGTTTCGGTACATAAGGACGGACTAGATCTTTCAGATAAATAGGAGCTGTGTCATTCAGGCACTTATATGTAAGTAATAATATCTTAAAACTGATCCTATATTCTATTGGCAACCAATGTAGCTCCTTTAAAACGGGTGTAATATTGTCGTACTTGTTTGTCATACATATTAATCTGGCTGCTGAATTTTGGACACTCTGAAGTTTCTGGATCAATTGTGTTGGCAGTCCACAAAGTAATGAATTGCAGAAATCCAGCCGTGATGTAATAAAGGCATGCACTAGTATCTCAGCCGAGTGCACTGATATATATTTTCGTATTAAGTTCCGGTACAAAAGGATAAGCCCCTCCTCTTTTCACACATGGCGAACTCGAAATTTAACATTCAAATTGACAGAGCAATGAAGACTGTATGCGAGTGAATCAGTCTCTCCTGTTAAAATGCGAAATTTTGAGTGTTTAAAATGAAACAAGCCATCCAAAAGTGAACAGAGGGAAGACAGCTGTTTATTTTTGTATAATTCTTCTGGTTTTTCCCCTCGACTATTATACCTACATGTATGGTAGTGATAAACTCGAAAGCCCAACAGCTACTTTGACTACTACGCACATCTAACCTAGCTCATTAAATGTAATGGCTTATATTTATCATTCTAGTTTTTTTTTACATATTTGTGAAAAGAAAAAAAAAGGAAAAATAGTGCAAAATAAATTAATCTGAATATATTATCGCTTCTCGGAAACTAATTTTGCTTCCGCAACAAATGTTTTGCATGTGCGCAAGCGACGAAACATTTTGGGAAACACTGAAATTCACAAATGTTTCCAGAACAATATTTCCCCGTTTGTACAGGGCTTAACTCAACAGCAGCCTTTGATAATCTCAGCCTTAGTAAGAGGTTCATTTTTTACCAAGGAACGTTTTGGAGGCTATCTATTGTAGTAGCATCGTGCCTACCGCCACCTACTGCATGCTTGTATGGGGTACATGCTCGCCTAGTTTATTACAAGATATTGAACGCATACACTTACGTGCAGCGAAAATTATTCATAGACTACCAGACAATTTAACTGAGAGAGATTTGCTTCATGACTTTTTACTACGTTTTTAATTAGTGTTTTATCATCATAGTTTTAATTATTTATTTATTTGCATTTTTATCTTTTATCTTGTTATTTGTTTTTAAATTTTATACAGGGCCCCATTGAAAAACACCTCGGTGACATGGGCACCCTGTTAAAATATTATTATTATTATTATTATTATTATTATATTATTATTATTATTATCATAACTGCAAAATGGCAACCTTTAAATTATATATACAAAAGGAAACGTTTAATAACTTTTATGTACTCAATTCATTATAATTTAGCTCCTAAAGCTATTGTTAGGCTTTTCACTAAGAACACTTCAAGCCTTTATAATTTAAGAAGATCTGAGGTTTTCTCAATACCCAGGTATAATTTACAAATAGGGAGAAACTCGCTGAGTTTCAGAGGCCCTGTAGCTTGGAATATATTGCCTAATTCACTGAAACAGTTGACTAGAATAAATCACTTTAAATTAGCATTGAAAAAGAATAAGGAAATACTTGGTAATCTAGACTTTAATAAAGAGTCTTGCCTAATTACTGGTAAGGACAGTGTATTTTACTATTATTAGATTAAAATAGGGATTTTAGATGATTTTATACTTAGTATTTATTAGATTTTAATTAGATTGGGTACGTATTTTTAGCTTTAGAGTATAGCATAATATTGCTATTTTATGTATTTATAAGCCATTTTTCTTTCATTTTATTATTGTGTTTAATGCAGGTCCACGTCAGCTTATAGCTGCCTGCTTTTAACCTGCTTTAACAAATACAGGATGTATGTATGTATGTAGGTACTGGTATAATCAACTAAAGTCGATTGAGGTATGTTAACCGCCGTGGAAAGCGAGTAGCAGCTGACGTTTCGACCACTAGTCCTTCGTCAGAGCAAAAGAGGGAATCGTGGGTGGGGAAACGGTTTATAAAGTGTCGAGTGCATGATTACCGCTGAGGAAACATGTACTCGGATAATCTCAAACTATCTAAAAGTTTATGTTCGTAAGTAACGTCAATGATTCTTCGAAATATTTCACAGTTCATTGTTAGTCTAATGTGTGTGTTATATTAAACATATCAGGTACTTTTTTTATTTTTTATTTAAACAATATTAAGACTTAACATTTGCTCTAAGAGCATAGAAGCTCATCTAGAGAGCTTATGTTAAATAAATTACAATGATATAGCCGCGTTACAGGTCAGACGGTAATAATAATAGTTGTAGGAGTTAAGTACACAGATATAAATAATTAGCAATAATAATTAAAAAACAATTATAATCAAAAGCGGTTCGATTCGACAATAAATGAATGG
Source organism: Actinernus sp. WN-2022 (assembly GCA_030867875.1). NCBI lineage: Eukaryota > Metazoa > Cnidaria > Anthozoa > Actiniaria > Actinernidae > Actinernus > Actinernus sp. WN-2022. The sequence continues at coordinate 9,720,060 of JAOWCC010001368.1, read as the reverse complement.
ACGCATACAAAGAGGTTTACATTGGTGTTGTAGTCAAGCCCTGGAACACCGTAAATGAACCAGTCGACTTTCTTTTTATCAGATGCGGACAGCCATTTACGTCCAATTATTTGTGCAGCGGAGGCAAATAAAGTGTCATGCAGAGCAGCAAAAGTGTCACATTTAAGAAAATAATGTTTAGTGTTTTCAATGGGAGCACCACAACTAGTACATGCAGGCATAGTTAATAGAGTGGAATGGTTAGGAAACCCGGCAAACGTCAAAGGGGCTAACAAAGGCGCTGCGATTTAGGTTGGAAGGGGCAAGACAAAAGATTGTGCACGGTTATAGTTCATTAGCGTCCCCTCAACGACTGAACTCACGCGTTTCTATTGGCTGATTGATTAACATGTTGGAATTTCTATTTTGTGCAGGATAGTGGTTGAAAAAAGCTAACAAAGACCTATAACAAAGAAGGTCGCTGGGTTTCCTAACCATTCCACTCTATTAACTATGATGCAGGTGATGATATACATTTTTTTGTAAAGAAGTCGTAATTTAAAGCACTATTACTTAATCTTAAACGAGTATGCAAAATTGAAGGCAATCAGTCTCCAAGATAATAAAGATAATTACGTGATGAAAAGTTATATAACTTGGATAAGTTATACTTGAAGTAGCTAAACGTAAGCAGTTAACTTATTAGGCACTTCCATGAAGGACTTTGCGTTTTACTTCAATCAGTAACATACCTGGCCTTAGACATGTGCAGTTTGAGCATCACATCCTTCAGGTACAACAACTTATCCTCATCCGCCTCAGTGATCCCCTGTGAGTGGAGTTTTTTAAACAACGGAACGAGGTTGTCTTCAATCTCTGGATAAGTAGGCCGCTGACCAGGACGACAGACATTTCGCATCAGTTGTCGGTCCTGCAGACTGCGAGGAAACAGTAAAGTGTGCAACTTTATTTTAGTGTCAACTTTTGGACTAGTAGCAGTCTACTATCTGGGGCCACGGTAATGGACCTAACAATCTTCCTTTTGTTACTCGACATCATCATCAGCTTTATTTAAACACGGTATCCCATCATTTACAATCAATGTTCTTCCAGAGAGCCGTGTATAATACCTATACAATAATATCTATACAGTAAAAAAACATCCATGCTAAGATAATAAATTACAAATGTGAATGGCACTAACTACTAACTACATTAATTGCTAATTAAATTAAATTACAATTAATAAAAACTTTATGTAAATATATAATAAAGCAGATTTAGTAGGTACTACTTTAAAGGGACTATGTCATGGTACTGCGCATGTATCGAGTAATCGCCCATTTAGTGGCTGTTAATTGGATACAAACAGTTAAACTTCCCTCCCTCAATGCTTGATTTTCAATATTTTTCCTGGAGACTGTTTATATACACTGTTTGTTAGTCATTTTTTGCATATTTGCTTTCATTTTAAGCATCCCACATGGCCGAGAGGTTCGTTAGTTCATATAAAAATCGGTGGAAATTGCTCGTTCCGGCCCGGAAAAACGAATGTAAAGTCTTACCGTGACACAGCCCCTTTAAAGCAGCTTTAAAAGACTTAATTGACGGCTGAGTTTTGAGTTCACTCGATAGGCTATTCCAAATGACAGTTCCACGATAGCTGAAGCTTCGTTTACCAGCTTCATTTCTTTGCGCGCCTAATCCAAGATGGTGTCGACAGTACTTTCGACGCCATCTTCGATTAGGTGGACCTCTTGGAATGAGGTTGTTAAAATATTTGAAATAAAGAAGCCTAACAAAATTGTACGAGACAGTGCAATTTGGGGTCCGTGTAAAATTTATGAGAGAAAGTTCATTAAAGTTAGGGAAACTCTCCTTTAGGATCCAGTCGAGCAGTTTTGTGTTACGTACCTGTCAAACAGCGCAGAGATATGCGGGGATTTGATGATATAGTCATACACCGCCCTGTTGATTGCTTCTTTTAGGAGACTCACAAGAATCACCTGAAGAAAATACACATACATTAAAAATATAAACCAAATGTAACTTGTATTTTTCTTACACGGGACCGTAACAGCTTCCTCTCCGCAAGCAACTACGTTTGTGCAGAACGAAAACGAAACATTCCAACTTACGGTTATTTGAGCCAATCAGTGTCGAATACAAGACAATAGCATTCCAACTTACGTTTATTTGAGCCAATCAGTGTTGAGTACAATACAATAGCATTTCAACTTATGGTTATTTGAGCCAATCAGTGTTGAGTACAATACAATAGCATTTCAACTTACGGTTATTTGTCAGCCAATCAGTGTTGAGTACAATAAAATAGCATTTCAACTTATGGTTATTTGAGCCAATCAGTGTTGAGTACAATACAATAGCATTTCAACTTATGGTTATTTGAGCCAATCAGTGTTGAGTACAATACAATAGCATTTCAACTTATGGTTATTTGAGCCAATCAGTGTTGAGAACAATACAATAGCATTTCAACTTATGGTTATTTGAGCCAATCAGTGTTGAGTACAATACAATAGCATTTCAACTTATGGTTATTTGAGCCAATCAGTGTTGAATACAAGACAATAGCATTTCAACTTATGGTTATATAAGCCAATCAGTGTTGAATACAAGACAATAGCATTTCAACTTATGGTTATTTGAGCCAATCAGCGTCGAATACAAGACAATAGCATTTCAACTTATGGTTATTTGAGCCAATCAGTGTTGAGTACAATACAATAGCATTTCAACTTATGGTTATTTGAGCCAATCAGTGTTGAGTACAATACAATAGCATTTCAACTTACGGTTATTTGTCAGCCAATCAGTGTTGAGTACAATAAAATAGCATTTCAACTTATGGTTATTTGAGCCAATCAGTGTTGAGTACAATACAATAGCATTTCAACTTATGGTTATTTGAGCCAATCAGTGTTGAGTACAATACAATAGCATTTCAACTTATGGTTATTTGAGCCAATCAGTGTTGAGAACAATACAATAGCATTTCAACTTATGGTTATTTGAGCCAATCAGTGTTGAGTACAATACAATAGCATTTCAACTTATGGTTATTTGAGCCAATAAGTGTTGAATACAAGACAATAGCATTTCAACTTATGGTTATTTGAGCCAATCAGTGTTGAGTACAATACAATAGCATTTCAACTTATGGTTATTTGAGCCAATCAGTGTTGAGTACAATACAATAGCATTTCAACTTACGGTTATTTGTCAGCCAATCAGTGTTGAGTACAATAAAATAGCATTTCAACTTATGGTTATTTGAGCCAATCAGTGTTGAGTACAATACAATAGCATTTCAACTTATGGTTATTTGAGCCAATCAGTGTTGAGTACAATACAATAGCATTTCAACTTATGGTTATTTGAGCCAATCAGTGTTGAGAACAATACAATAGCATTTCAACTTATGGTTATTTGAGCCAATCAGTGTTGAGTACAATACAATAGCATTTCAACTTATGGTTATTTGAGCCAATCAGTGTCGAATACAAGACAATAGCATTTCAACTTATGGTTATATAAGCCAATCAGTGTTGAATACAAGACAATAGCATTTCAACTTATGGTTATTTGAGCCAATCAGCGTCGAATACAAGACAATAGCATTTCAACTTATGGTTATTTGAGCCAATCAGTGTTGAGTACAATACAATAGCATTTCAACTTATGGTTATTTGAGCCAATCAGTGTTGAATACAATACAATAGCATTTCAACTTATGGTTATTTGAGCCAATCAGTGTCGAATACAAGACAATAGCATTTCAACTTATGGTTATATAAGCCAATCAGTGTTGAATACAAGACAATAGCATTTCAACTTATGGTTATTTGAGCCAATCAGCGTCGAATACAAGACAATAGCATTTCAACTTATGGTTATTTGAGCCAATCAGTGTTGAGTACAATACAATAGCATTTCAACTTATGGTTATTTGAGCCAATCAGTGTTGAGTACAATACAATAGCATTTCAACTTATGGTTATATGAGCCAATCAGTGTTGAGTACAAGACAATAGCATTTCAACTTATGGTTATTTGAGCCAATCAGTGTTGAGTACAATACAATAGCATTTCAACTTATGGTTATTTGAGCCAATCAGTGTTGAGTACAATACAATAGCATTTCAACTTACGGTTATTTGTCAGCCAATCAGTGTTGAGTACAATAAAATAGCATTTCAACTTATGGTTATTTGAGCCAATCAGTGTTGAGTACAATACAATAGCATTTCAACTTATGGTTATTTGAGCCAATCAGTGTTGAGTACAATACAATAGCATTTCAACTTATGATTATTTGAGCCAATCAGTGTTGAGAACAATACAATAGCATTTCAACTTTTGGTTATTTGAGCCAATCAGTGTTGAGTACAATACAATAGCATTTCAACTTATGGTTATTTGAGCCAATCAGTGTCGAATACAAGACAATAGCATTTCAACTTATGGTTATATAAGCCAATCAGTGTTGAATACAAGACAATAGCATTTCAACTTATGGTTATTTGAGCCAATCAGCGTCGAATACAAGACAATAGCATTTCAACTTATGGTTATTTGAGCCAATCAGTGTTGAGTACAATACAATAGCATTTCAACTTATGGTTATTTGAGCCAATCAGTGTTGAGTACAATACAATAGCATTTCAACTTATGGTTATTTGAGCCAATCAGTGTTGAGTACAATACAATAGCATTTCAACTTATGGTTATTTGAGCCAATCAGTGTTGAGTACAATACAATAGCATTTCAACTTATGGTTATTTGAGCCAATCAGTGTTGAGAACAATACAATAGCATTTCAACTTATGGTTATTTGAGCCAATCAGTGTTGAGTACAATACAATAGCATTTCAACTTATGGTTATTTGAGCCAATAAGTGTTGAATACAAGACAATAGCATTTCAACTTATGGTTATTTGAGCCAATCAGCGTCGAATACAAGACAATAGCATTTCAACTTATGGTTATATAAGCCAATCAGTGTTGAGTACAATACAATAGCATTTCAACTTATGGTTATTTGAGCCAATCAGTGTTGAGTACAATACAATAGCATTTCAACTTATGGTTATATGAGCCAATCAGTGTTGAGTACAATACAATAGCATTTCAACTTATGGTTATTTGAGCCAATCAGCGTCGAGTACAATACAATAGCATTTCAACTTATGGTTATTTGAGCCAATCAGTGTTGAGTACAATACAATAGCATTTCAACTTATGGTTATTTGAGCCAATCAGCGTCGAGTACAATACAATAGCATTTCAACTTATGGTTATATAAGCCAATCAGTGTTGAGTACAAGACAATAGCATTTCAACTTATGGTTATTTGAGCCAATCAGCGTCGAGTACAAGACAATAGCATTTCAACTTATGGTTATTTGAGCCAATCAGTGTTGAGTACAATACAATAGCATTTCAACTTATGGTTATTTGAGCCAATCAGTGTTGAGTACAATACAATAGCATTTCAACTTATGGTTATATGAGCCAATCAGTGTTGAGTACAATACAATAGCATTTCAACTTATGGTTATTTGAGCCAATCAGCGTCGAATACAATACAATAGCATTTCAACTTATGGTTATTTGAGCCAATCAGTGTTGAGTACAATACAATAGCATTTCAACTTATGGTTATTTGAGCCAATAAGTGTTGAATACAAGACAATAGCATTTCAACTTATGGTTATTTGAGCCAATAAGTGTTGAATACAAGACAATAGCATTTCAACTTATGGTTATTTGAGCCAATCAGCGTCGAATACAAGACAATAGCATTTCAACTTATGGTTATTTGAGCCAATCAGCATCGAGTACAAGACAATAGCATTTCAACTTGCCCTGGTTGCACTGAATAGTTACACTGTAAATAACTCATCAGACATTACCTCTTGGTCGACCTGTATAACGGGCTGTTTTAGGAATGGTTGCAGTAGAGGTAGTAAGTTACAATGCACGTCAGCCACGTTAAGGGTACGTGCCACGGCTGCCACGAAACCAACCGCGCCGTACCGAACCCACATGTTCTGGAAAAGAAATAAACAAAAGGAAACTCATTGTAAGCATCGAGTAACATATTTACAGTTGGTATTGCCTGAGCGGCCTTTCTAAATCGGTTTTGGGGGCAAGTTTATTTTGGGATACCTGGGAGCGTGGTCAAGATGATAGGGAAATCCAAAATCCAAGTTACCTAGAAAATAGGAACACTGCATGTTTAAATAGCAGGTTTCGGCTAGTAAATTGATTACAACTCTTGCACATGGCCCTCTGTTGACTTAGTTCTACGATTTAGCGTCCCTATCCGAGATGATGATGTGAAGGTCTATAAGCATTTACTGGTCGAGATCATTAGGGGCCAACCATTTGACTTTTGAGGGGGGGGGGGGGGGTTGGGTGATTTTAGAAAAAAAAATCCTGCAAGCCAGCTGTCTTGGAATTAAATTTCTTGCAACTACGAAAGCTCCACTTGAGGCTTTGTACCCCCCCCCCCCCCCCTCCCCTCCCCGCCTTCTCTCAAAAGTCAAATGGTTGGCCCCTTAATGGCCTTGCGCAAATGCATGTGCGGAAACATCTGTGAATTTCAGTGTTTTCCAAAACATTTCCTCTTCTGTCAATCGTATTGAACCTTCAAAGTTTCTTTAAAACAAAACTACAAAAATACAGCCTGAGATAGAAGAGAAATACCATGTGAATGTCCTGATATGCTTTTCAAACTTGTTCGATAGAGGATGGCAAAGATTTAAGTGGATTACAAAAGCGATTTCAAGTTGCTCTAAATTTCTCTCAAAAGCAGTATTTTTCATCCATTCGAATCTTTGACATCCTTCATCACAATTGTCTCAATTATCTTCCAGTCTACATCTGAGTAGCTATTTTTGTATTCGTCATGAGAAAGTTTATCATATCAGGGTTGACATTGCCCCTTTAAAGTGTATATCAGGTCATTTGTTATCATTAATATCTATTGTGTATCAAATGAATAGTTGAATAGTAGAATATTTCTTAATGTGAGTGTTGCATCTATGAGTTATAGAGGTTTCTAATTCCTATATGCTAACGATGTGACGTAAATTTGACGCAAATTCGGGAATTTTTTCCTGTGAATGAAACCGTTTTCTGATTTAGACAACATATTTGTTGAAATCACTGATACAACCTTCTAATATAACATAGATGTTTACAAAAGATCATTTATCTCTATACCAGTATGTTTTTGTGTAATAAATGAAGACTGGTTTACGTCACCAGCTTGAATATATTATAAATATAAACCTCTATAACTCATGGATGCAACACTCAAATCAAGAAATATTCTACTATTCACTTGATGTAGAATCGATATTAGTGATAAAAATGTTTGACCTTATATATACACTTTAGGTAAAGGTAGCAGCACCTTCTACTCAGTTATTTTAAGGTCCTGAGTGTTGGTCCGGTCGGAGTTTGAACCCGCTACCTCGCGCTCGACAGACCGGCGCTTAACCACTGAGCTAACCGGGAGGGACTGGAGCTTAGCCACTGAGCTAACCGGGAAGGACTGGAGCTTAACCACTGAACTCACCGGGAGGTGGTAAAAACCACACCGCGGCAAAACGGTACGCTCCGCTGGCCAAAAGAACGAAGGCTCTGCTATCATCTACAAATTACCGAGGGTTTCAACTTTTTTTGTAAATAATTTTATAACTTAGTAAACTCACAGTGAATTACAAATTAAGAAAACTTCAACCTGTTAAAGTCTTAGGCTTAGCTTTTAAGTAGTTTTCTTATTTTTTGACAAAACAGTTCACAAATGGATGCTTTTAAGCAGAAATTATAAAATCACGGGTATGTGCCTGTTGTTTCATTTCAGTTTTTGCGGGAAACTGGGGGCGGCCGCGCGCCGACAAGAAATAGCAAATATGCATGCGCGTAACGTTTTGCCGCGGTGTGGGTAAAAACAAACCAAGAGATGGGTAAACATGGATCAACTTATTACAACAGCCTGTTGTCTTACCGGATGGCACAAGAGTGGGACAATCTCAGACACGAGTTCGTGTAATGTTGGTTTTTGAAGCAACCCAAGTTCTGCCAGGCAGGTGAGCGCATTAAGGGCTTTGCACATCACAAACTCCTCTGTGTCACTGAGACCCTGTGAAATAACACACTAACATCATGGATTGGGCAAAACAACTACTGGACTCTGTAAAAGATAACTGCAGTGCCCAAGAGAAAGACTTGGGCATTCAAAACATTTTGGAGTAAACGGCAATGAGTGTAAAGAGGGTGTATCTGTATTTGTGCAATTTCAAAAGCCAGAATAGTCGGTAATCATGTTCTTTGGAATGCAAATAACTCCACATTCTCCACATTGCTCTAACACTGTCAGAACATAATTGCTAGTTTAGATATGATTTTTTATGTGGCAGCATTACTTTCCCTCTACAGATTTATCTTCCAAGTTATATGCAAATTAGGAGGCGTCCATTATGAATGAGGTCTATACCGGAATAGCGATGTTCGCGGCCGCGTCATCCACTGTCATTAATGTGCCAACCAGAGATACATTCATGGTTCCTGACAAACGACACTGAATTTGTAATGGGACCTGAAACAACTATAAGAGGCTGATCAAAGCCAGGACCCAGCTAATTCACAGATCGAATTGGAATTTAGCGTGTTAGCTTTTGGAGGGAGGAAAACTGGAGAACCCGAGGAAAAACCATCGGAGCAAGGGCGAGATACCAACAACCTCAACTCACATATGGCACCACGTCCGGAGATCGAACCTGGGCCACAGAGGTGAGAGGCGAAGCGCTTAATCACTGCGCCACCCCGGCTCCCCAAAGCGGCCTTTTGAAATCATGGTTGGACATTAGCATAATAATTGTAATGTTTATCAACACGAAACATCGCTATACAATAGAAATAACCAGAACAGTCCCAAAGAAATGCACCTTGACAAACCTGTTCTAATAGCGGCCTCAACATCGCCAAGCTCTGCCATCCCACGTATGCAGCTACACCAACTATACTATCGAAGAAAGCTCCCCTCAGCTGCCAGTCTCGCTTGTCATTCAGGAATGTAATCATGTGAGAGAGTAGCACGTCATTAGCCTTCTGACGACCAAAGAACACACACAGCCTCGTGATGCCATTCTCCAGTAGGGTTTGCTTCACGATGTTTTCGGGATCGCTTAGCAGCGTCACTACTTTTCTCTGGATTAACTCGTGTAGTGCTTGCAGTTCAGTGTCGTAGCTTCCCTGGAGAGAGGGTAATACGGCACCAGTCATTACTTAGAGGGGGAGGGCTGGTGCAAATAGGGGGAGGGTTCCCAGTTTTCATGCAGCAAATTAGGGGGGCCATAGTAAGCTAGAGGGGGAATTGGGGGGAGGGGTCATCAACCTACTGAGTGTGTAGCTATAATGACGAAATTACAGACAAGACAATATTATAAATCTGGCAAACTTTGATTTGATTCCTGTTCAGAAACTCAATATGTTTGGTCTTAGAACTCATTCTTATGATCTGGGACTCATATTTGTTTTACTGAGCAAGTCCTAAGAACTCATTGCAAGCAAAATAAAACTCATCTGAAAGAACACCCAGAAAAGCCACAGGCAGTTTAGATTTTGAAAAGCAAAAGAACCTTTAGAAGAAAATATTCAATGCTTGAATGCTAAGGTATTTCTGTTCATGGCTAGTGATCTGTATCACGTTTGTCTCCTCTTCCCCCTCCTACTCCCCCCAAACCCCACCCCACCCCACCCTGGGTTTCGTACTTGGTATTGTATCGGTGCATCGTCCTGCTGCTCCTTGTTAGCATTCCCATAATCCAGTTGGGCCATCTCAAGGAACTTCAGTGCTGTATCGGCTAACGATGCAATACTTTCAGCATAGGCTATCCGAACTATCACCTCGGAGTCATCCGTGAGCCACGACAAACTTGGAAGGAAAGCAAAAACGGAAAAAAATTGAGAACTTGTCAGTATAAAGGAAAACTAAGATTTACCAGCAAAAGTACATGTATATAGTACACTATCAAGTTTTCCGTGAAAAAAAAGTAACGATGATGATGATATTTCAGCTATGTCATGTTAAAATTTGTGCAGAGTTGCAACCGAGAAGACTGGGTGGGTTTGAAGTTATGTGAGTATGATAGGAACTCAAATTTCTACCTGTTCCCCGCAGTAACGTACATATACGCACCTCATAAGCACATTTTCTCTTTTCTTTCGGGAACAGAATGCTATTCTGTTCATTCCGAAAAGCAATAATAGTGTAACTTTGCCAAGACCAGAGACAAACATCATTAGAAACTCAATACGATACTGTGGCGCTATTGTGTGGAATAGCCTTCCTAGCAATATAACAATGGCTAGTAACCTTAAAGAGTTTAAATATCATTTCTCTAAATATGACACTAACAACATTAGGTTTGAACCCATGGTAGCTCTCATCAAACACAAAGACACAGTATATGAATACTTTTAGTTATTATTATAATGCTGTAATTAACCATTCTGACACTTTAGATTTAAGATTCTTAGTGTTAGTACCAGTTAGTATACACTGACAATATCAGGTTTTAACTCACGGCATATGAACATTTCTAGTCCTAGTTTTAGTGTCATTTTATGATTAGTCCATAATTATTATTATTGTAATCGAGTAGTAGATCTTAGATTTAAATTTTACTTCTTAGTGTAAACACGACCCCACCAGTTCTGCTGCTGTATAAATAAAGTATCATTAAAAATGGATCCGGCTATTCTTATTCCGGAAAGGTCCGAAAATAACACGCCCTAAGGTGTATCACCCATACCTTGGTAATATATACTCAGGAAAGATATTGGCATCGCTACGTGGGATGTTCTTAACAAGGTGCAGACACTGCGTGAGTATCTTGAGGGCCTGGGCGCGAACTTGAGGCAGCGGGTCATTCACAAGGACCAACATATAGGGCAGCTGTCTCTCCAGTATGACATCATCACTCACGTGATGTGCCATGGTCAGCATTAGTTCTAGTGCTGTCAGCTTGGAGACGCAGTACTTGCAAGTACGAATACATGACGTCAGCAGGGACACTATGATAACAAGGCAACCTACAGTGCAAGAAATGACGAAGTTATAAATGCGAAAGGGCAGTGTCAACCCCCCAATGATCAACTTTCTCATGACGAAAACCAAAAATAACTACTCACATTAGTAGAGTATGCCTTCCAGGTATACGGAAGAAAATTTGAGACAATTTTGATGAAGGATGGCAAAGATTTGAGTGGATGATAAATACTGGTTTTAAGAGAAATTTAGAGCAACTTGACATTGGTTCACTGCAACCGAAATCAAGTTTCTAGAATAAGCTTTTGTAATCCACTTTAATCTTTGCCATCCTCTATGAAAAAGTTAGCAAATTATATCAGGGCGTTCACATGGTATTTCTATTTTATCTCAGGGTGTTATTTTTGTAGTTTGGTTTTAAAAAACTTGAAGGCTCAATTCGATTGACAGGGCCCCTTTAACCTATCGAGCCACCGACCTACCGAAACCATACGTTCCACTTTTGTTTACTCATGAATGAGATCCACTTCTGAGCCATCGAGCCACCAAAATCATACGCTAGACTTAGATGTTTATTTTAGTTTTGCGTCGTTCTTTAAATAACCGAGATCCACTTCCGAGCCGCCGAGCCACGCAAAATATAGAGCTTCAAAAGTGGCCCTGCATTCTGTAGTTGCTTCATGTTTTAACCTCATCTCTAAGGGAACGATAGCTGAGATTCTTGTGTCCCAGCTGCATCAACACTCGAGAAATACAAGTCAAGTTTGGGGCAACTTTTCCTTACTTTTCTGATATGCTTCTGGCTCTCAAATCCCCTCGGCGTATCTAAAATGGATTGAGGATGTCTAATATTACAGTTCTATGACATTTACAGTTCATCAACCTGACAAAAATACTGAAAAATCAGTGGTAAACAGATGGCCATGTGGCAAATGATTACTGAGTGATAAATGGATAAAGGTAGAACATACATGTAACTGAAGGGCTGTGTGCAAAAAGGGCGTAAGTGATTCTTGATCACATTCTAAATTCTCCTTCAATTTATTTGTTTTCTTTGGGAGAATTTAGAAAGTGATCAAGAATCACTTACGCCCTTTTTGCACACAGCCCTTCAACTCACCCTCCTGGTCCTGGCCAGGTTTGGTACTATCAGGGTCTCCTGAGGGAAGAAGCTCCTTTAGAATTTGACCAATATCTCTTTTGATCCTGAAAATACAGAATTTATGTTGTACCATAACCATACTGTAACTTTGCTGTATCGTAACTCTGTAATTTGATTGGAGGACAAAAACAATGGGAAACCATTTCAATGTCATGACATGCCAACTCATACGAAATTCGCTCTATAAGGGCGCGCGCCCGGTTGTTTGAAGCAAGGGTATTAAGCACTAGCCTGGGGTTAAATCACTACCCAGAGGGTAAACTGTACAGATTACAATACAGATTTAGGGATATCCTAGGGATAAAGTTACTCTTGCTTCGAACAACTGGGCGGCCAGGGTTGTCAGTGGTCCCTACGTTCTGGATCATGGAATAGATGGCAATATTTGAAAAGTAGCTGGTTAGTGATAAGCGATTATTGGTTATTGATTATTTCTTCTTCTTTTTTAAATGACGAAGTAGGCAGAAAGAATGACAGAAATAGCTGCTTATTTTTGCTGGCTGCTGGCTGCTATAGACAATCCTGTAATCCTGTCTTATCATTCACCTCTTGGCACAAGTACTCAGAGATTTATTAAGTACATAATTTGTATTCAGCAGGTCTAACCTAATTATTATTTTTTACGCAAAAATTTGAACTAGTGCCTGGGGCGTTAAATTATTTTTTAGACCTGGAGACAGGGTGCTTTATACTGGAGGACGCTTATTTACTTTTTCTAATAAGAAGTGAGACTGCATAATAATAAGAACGCTGCAGAGAAGCCTTGGCCTTTATATTGCTCTCCTGAAAACAACTGTAGTGAGACAAGTTTCTGTTTGGTATGGGAAATAAAACACGACAAACTACAGCTGTTGCTTATATAACACAATTTCAGGGGCGTTTATTAGAATATGGGTGCTTATTGGAATATGACGGAGGAGGAGGAGCTTAAATTGGAATAGGGACACTTATTTAAAAATACACATTGAAAGGAGGTGAATATTGGAAGGAGGGAGCTAAATTGAATCATTGGGGTATTACTTCGTGAATCTACAAAGTAAAGGTACTTATCATAACACACATACCTGCTAATTTTCTCATCAGATGTGAGGACGGGTAGAGTAGCAAATCTAGTCATATATCCCTTCAAGAAGACGTAAAACTGTTCTGGGAAAACATGACCTGGAAACGTAATATAGTTCTTTTTTTTTAATAAACAAATATGTTTCGAATTGTCAGAAAGGCAAAAAAAGGCGACTAAAATATGTCAGAAAAATTATGGTCCAGTATATAGACTGTGACATGTAACTATTATACAAATAGACCGTGTCCGTCGAGAAACTATCGGCTGATAGTTGCCCACGGAAATTTGATGGTCTGAAAACAAATATAAGCCCGAGAACGAAGTGAACTATAACAAAGTGAACTATAACGCCTGATAGTTTGCCTCTGCAGACAACAACTATCGCATCATGTGATCGCTCTTGGCCAATGAGTACGTGCCAAAATTTTGTGGTGAACTATAACAGCCAATAGTTCCTCGACGGACACACACTATTCGTATAATGATTCTGAGACAAACACAGTCTATTTGTCGTTATTGTTCAACATAAAATTGTCTTTTGCTCTCAGCGGGCACTATTATACAAATAGTCACTGTGTCCGTCGAGGAACTTCCGGCTGATAGTTTCCCTTGGAAATTTGATGTTCTTAAAACAAATATAAGCCCGAGAACGAAGTTCGAGGGCTTATATGCTAGTTTTAAGAACATCAAATTTCCAAGGGAAACTACCAGCCGATAGTTCCGAGACAAACACAGTCTATTTGTCGTTATTGTTCATCACAAAATTGTATTCCGCAACTCAGCGGCCACTATAACCTGATAGTTTGCCTCCGCAGACGACAACTATCACGTCACGTGATCGATTTTAGCCAATGAGCGCGCACCAAAATTTTGTGGTGAACTATAACGCCTGATAGTTTGCATCCACGGATGACAACTATCATGTCACGTGATCGGCTTTAGCCAATGAGCATGCGCTAAAATTTTGTGGTGAACTATAAGGCCTGACGTCACATGATCGCTTTTAGCCAATGAGCGAGCGCCAAAATTTTGTGATGAACTATAACGCCCGATAGGATAGGCAACTAGTTCCTTTAAAAACTAGTGTTGGTCTGCATCGGCGGGGCAGATAAACACATAATCAACTAAAGTCGATTGAGGTATGCTAACCGCCGTGGAAAACGAGTAGCAGCTGCCGTTTCGAGCGCTAGCCCTTCGTCAGAGCAAAAGGACGGCAGATAGTTGGCGAGGGGCACAGCCCCAAGTCAAGTATCAAAGTCAATAGAAACCAAGAGCGAGTAGTCTAATTGTGTTAGCATAACCAAGCTACCATTCTATCAACTATAAAGCGATTGAGAAAACTGCAAAAAACTTGCAAAAAAAACATTGTTCTAAGTGATTATTTGTCTCCAGCACGTGCACTATCAACTATTGATCGATAGATGGTGTCTGGTTAGCCAATCAGATGGCGAGTTTGCCAACAGACAGTCAGGCTGAGTTATGCTAAATATAGATATGTTGAGTAGAACTGACGTAACAATTAAACATCTCGTAATCTTCACATAAACAATCAGTAAGATCCGCTTAAACTTCATTATCAGGGATTTTGCTGGACTTTGATACTACAGTATCTATCAATAATATTATCCTTGCTATGGTTAGATCAATAAGATAACAATTTAGTGGGGCAGTAAGGTCAGTAATTCAGAGCTTTTTGCAAAAACCATGATTGGAATAGCCTGCTTGCCGGCTCTTCTGTATTTTTTTCAGTCAAGCTTTTTTCCGGATTGGGTTACCTGCGGCATGTCCACACCACAGGTAACCCAATCCGGAAAAATTACTTGACCGAAAAAAAATGAATAGCCGGCAAGCAGGCTATGACTGGAAGGAAACAGAAATCAATCGGATCACCATCCAAGCCATGTTGAAAATCTAAAATGATTGGTTATAGTCCGCTGTCCAACAGCAATCAGCTGTATCCCTGTGTTTTAGTTACCTCTGTATGTTCTCATGTATTCAGTGGCTGATAATCTCTCTTTAGGATCCTTTGATATCATGTGTTCCACCATTTCCTGTAATTAAAACATACATTGACAAACTATTATTATTTCAAAAACTCATGAATCATTAATGAGAATATTACAAAGAAAATTACAAGTGCAAAAGAGTCTTGCTATGAAAATCATGACCGAAAACTTGCACAAATTACCAAAACTTTCTTCTTCGTTTTCTCTTAAATGGTATACATGGTCATTTGAGAAGCAATATCAAAACACCTCGAACTGAGTTTAAAAAACTCTGCTGTGCATGTCTTTCAACTTCAGTTCTCAGTATTTTGATCTTGTGATCAAATGCTTGCTAATATATTACTACAAGGAGCATCCTAAGAACACACGATTTATTTCCATGTAGATTGATTTTTATATTATGAAATAAAAAGAAGATGGTTCCCTTATGTCCTGTAAAAAATATTCCTTTTTCGAGGCCTTGAAAAGCTGCTAAATGTACTCCACAGTTTTTCAAGACCTCAAGTGTACGTTATTTACAAAATAGAAAACATTTCCCGTGTTTCCATAGAGTTATAGCAACACGAGTGAGAGTTTGGGAGAATGAGAAATGGCAATGGGAACACTGTTATTCCGCTGTTATTTTAATTCTTCCAGTCTTCCACAAGTATTTCTATAACTCTATGGGAACATGAGAAGAAGAAAAATTTCCTTTATAAAATGAACGAGGAAAAACACGGAAAAAAGCTCATTTTATTTGATCGGAAAACTCAGAGCTCAGGGATAGACCAAGTCTTGCATGGAGGTTGACCCTGCACCGATACAAACCCTCTTTCTATGCTATGTAATCCATTAGATAGATTTTGATTATCATGCTAACTAGATACAAGCTCCTAACTAAGCTATCTCAACTCCAGCCTCTGTCACTAAAGGCTTGGTTACCTTTCAAAATGGTGCTCTGAGAACTACATTGTATGAATAGGCCTTTGGTTGTGGTTGTACTGGATGGAAAAATATCTTACTTCATTTATTTAAATGCACTTGTATGAGATTGGTACTGTTATTACCAAAAACATGTAGCATATTACATGTTTGTAAATGCTATTTTTCACCTCCAATCGATTGTCATCTTTCCAAAACAGCATTTTTAAGTTTGTTTGCCATCCAGTAAAGCCTTTCACAAGCTCATTTCATTCGTTATTGATGTGATATATCAGCATGTGACTGTTAGCTGCAAAAGGTATATTGCACTAGTAGAAAATACTGACCCTAATTCTATTGTCTTCAACCTTGGAGAGCGCCACACTTGGGTCGTGATCACCATTTCTGTATGCCAGTAACTCAGACAAGTCAAACAGCTTGTTACCCTCACTGAACAGTTCAGCTATCACACACCTGAAACAGACGAAAATGGTCATGTCTCGCATTTCAATTGTTCTGCAAGCCCTAATGAACTTACTGAAGATATGGATACACAATGTACATGCTGCAATATTGCATGCAATATTTCTGGCAATGACAGCATTGCTCTGTGTGTCTACCACTGCAACAGTGGACACAACAAATTGCGAACAACCCTGCAACAATGCTGACAATGACAGCATTGTTCTGTGTCTACCGCTGCAATAGTGAACACAAGAAATTGCGAACAACCCTGCAATATTGCTGACAATGACCGCATTGCTCTGTGTCTACCGCTGCAATAGTGGACACAAGAAATTGCAAACAACCCTGCAAAATTGCTGACAATGACAGCATTGTTCTGTGTCTACCGCTGCAATAGTGGACACAAGAAATTGCGAACAACCCTGCAACATTGCTGTCGTGACAATGACAGCATTGTTCTGTGTCTACCGCTGCAATAGTGAACACAAGAAATTGCGAACAACCCTGCAATAGTGGACACAAGAAATTGCAAACAACCCGGCTGCAACATTGCTGACAATGACAACATTGTTGTGTCTACCGCTGCAATAGTGAACACAAGAAATTGCGAACCCTGCAATATTGCTGACAATGACCGCATTGCTCTGTGTCTATACCGCTGCAATAGTGGACACAAGAAATTGCAAACAACCCTGTAACATTGCTGACAATGACAGCATTGTTCTGTGTCTACCGCTGCAATAGTGAACACAAGAAATTGCGAACCACCCAGCAATATTGCTGACAATGACAGCATTGCTCTGTGTCTACTTCTGCAACAGTGGGCACAACAAATTGCAAACAACCCTGTGTCTACCACTGCAACATTGATTCAGATTCATATATTTCCACAATTTCATTTAGAAGACTATATTATAATCAAATAGAATTAAGCTCTGTGACGGATATACACATTGCACCATGTGAACGTCCCTGCAACATTGCTGACAATGGCATGGTTAACACTTTCAGCCAATGAAATATGCCACTATTTTTTCTCACTACTGACCAAAATACTGTGACGTGGTAGAAGCACCATCCACGTTGCTCGCACTGTTGGCAGGCAAGCACTCTTAGCAGTTTTCGGTCTGGCTGCAGTACATGTAGCTCCTTCTCTTCAAATTGAATCAATTCACATGGCATTTATGTAAAGCAGGCTTTTATTATTTCATATTGATTTTAATAGAACTTTGCTATATGGGCCGTGTCAGGCAAAAAGGGCCCGGACGACATAATATGTAAATGTATTTTGAAATTGTACCATGTTTTTTTTATACTTGTGGTGCGATTACAATATGCATCATGAGCTAAAAAGTGATCATCTTGTTCATCTTATTTATTTTTTACTCTTTAATGCCAGCAGGTATAAATGAATATCATACACCAAAATCATCCCCTCTGACAGGATTCCTAATTTTTGTGGTCATATTATTTTGTAATCGGGCCCTTGCATCAAAATCACATAAATTTCACCCCTGATTTTTGTTGTCAATTTCTTGAAACTGACATTTATTGTTAGGAATGAAATGTAGCGCTTCTCATCAAGAATACAATACAATCTTCAAGCTGTTATTAGGAACACCATTGTAGGAATTATTTAACTTGCATGTCATCCGGGCCCTTTTTGCCTGATGCAGCCCATAAAAAAAATGTTTTTATACATATCAGTATTACATTAGTAATTTACATTTTTAACATTAGTAATGAGTTTTGTTACAGTAGTAGTCATAATAGTTGTAAAATTCTGATGAATTAACCATGTTTAAATAAAGTTATGATTAATTGATTGAATATTGCAGGAAATATTACAGCGTGTGTCACCCCTTCTCAAGTCAATTGCAGGCAACTTTGCACAAAATGTTTCAGCGTGTCCAAATACCTACCCAACTGAAAATATATCCATCGCTGGTGACAACTCTCCTTTCTGATGTCTAACCAGGTCCATATCAGGTAGACTAGGTCCTCCACTACTCTGGGTCTCCCCTGACCCACTCGCCACCATGCCACTAGCCAGTAAGGACTCAGTTTGCCTCGAGTCCAAGAACCGCTCAGGTGCAATATAGCACGTGCGTCGGCGTGAGGTGTCGAAGAAGTAGTTAAAATCTGCAGGGTTGTCTTCAGGGAGGTATGCTGGCTTAAAGCTTGCTATATCTGATAGCAGGGCCCAGTTCCAGGCAGTTATCATTATGTTCTCTGTCTTTATGTCTCCATGGCAAACCTAGAGATGACATTTAAATAATTTGCCTCTGAATCATGTATTTTTAATATAATAAGTATCGATGAAATGCCAATGTATATCTCTTTCTAATAAGTGATATCTTCACATGTGAAGATAAAAGCACACAATGTGCAACAAATTTAGAGCAATTTATATCAAATTGCTTATTTCCAATGTGTTTTTTTTCACAGGAGTTTCTCTGTATAAATCATAGGCTTCAGCAGACGATAGAAACTGCCATCAAACTTGCAGTATACATGTAATTGTTAATGAGATTTCAAACCAGGACCCACACACAAAAAATACCACAGGGAGCCCACCAAATGCTGGATTAATTAACCATGCCTATATGTGACAGGGTCACTAGACACTAGGAGTAGTCTCTCTAGTAATTTTAGTTATTTCCTGTGGTTTGTTAAATGTGTTGCTATTTAACTATAACTATGTTTGTGGTTTCCTGCACATTAGCAGCAACATATCTATCTTCCTTCCTGGTGGGTGAGCAAATCAGCGTAACTAGATTAGGATAGGGGCGGTTTCCTGTCCTAAACATGTCCATTCATTGTGGTTTTACTAGCCTTGCCAATATATTTCAGTTATCTGCAAACAGGATGTTTTTCACCATTTTAGTTAGCATAAATAGAGCTCTAAAACTAGCCAGAAGTCAGTCAGGCTTGAGCACAGAATAAGGATTGCTCAGTGAAATGGTAACAGAACAAGAACAGACCCACGAATAAGAGGTATGCTACTTACTAGATTATTTCTCTTTAGTACTTGACCATAATTAGTTTAGTCTTCTAGGATTAGCTTTACTGCATGTTCATAGTTCTCAAGGCTAGATATTAGTATCATTTGTGTATAATTTCTGTTCAAAAGCAAGTAGGCTTTCCTTATTTTATGATTGAGTTTACTATAGAACTTTAGCAGTTATTATTGTTTAGGATAGGTTTCCATAATCTATTTTATGTGGCGCTATAATGCAATGCTTTGCATGTAATATTTAGCTAAGGCATAATGATATAATCAGTAATTCACAAGTTCGGGACATGTATACTGTTCTACAAATAACACTGTTAAAAACTAGAATCTAAGAAACTAACCAGTCTTTAATAGCCTGTATAATCTAACTCTAACCGAGACATTAGGAGTGTATAATATAGTCTTTGTTTGATTTTCCCTTCATGCGTATTTACACTAATATTGTTGTAAGGTCGAAGTAAGGTCAACCTTAGTTTAGTGTGTAATTTCGCTGTTTCCTATTGAAATTAGTGCACAGCTTACCTTTAACATGCTTGCATAATGTTTAACAATTATCTCAACCACGCTAATCCACAATAGAGTAATATATATAACAGAATAACCCCATAAACTGATCGCATGATTCTTACATGTGCCAAGTTAGTTTACTTGCCATTCAAGTAGTTATCTATTAGTTATTAATTACAGTTCTCAATTACACAATCTATGATATCACTTCCTGTGCTATTTGTAAGTTTAGTTCTACTCATAATAATACTGTTTCCAGTCAAGGCATATTTCTAATAATTCTTTCTGGTCGGATAATATAGTAATATCCTACTTGTTATGTTTATAGACTTTCATTGTTTCTATTTAGATATCATTACTCAATTTAGAGTGATTGTAAGTGTAAAACCCAATTATTATAGTCAGTTCAGACCTATAGTTTATATATTATCATATTCATGTATAGAATATTTTAGCTTATATTTTCATTATTGTATTTAATTACAGGGCATGTTAGTCGTTCCCGTTTGTTAGCGTTTGTTAACGATTGACAGTGTAAATGTATGATCGTCGAGTGAGTGTTAATAAAGTAATTTCAAACCAACATTGAATCATTCGTTCCTAGCGTCGCCGCCCGCGCCGTCTAGTTACATTTGGTGTCAGAAGTGGGATTCAATTGTTGTGTTTGAGGTTATTTTATTAAGGAAAACGGGAACGAGCTAACGGAAGAATGTCCGTCGAAGACCAACTCGTCGCGCTTACTGCCAAGCTAAAGCTGATGGAGACACAGCTCCAACAGCAAACAACACAGCAGGCGGCGGGAGGCAGCACTGACCAACAACCATCATCAGTCTCTCAGATCAAGGTGACCGTGCCATGAGAGAGGAAGTTCGGGAAGTATGGGGGAATCAGGGATGACAGGATCTTGGAAGACTGGATCGCAGATGCCAAGAGGGCCATCAAGGGGCAAACAGACGCCGAGGCCATAGACTCCCTGGTTTTCCATCTAGAGGGTGGAGCAAAGGAGGAGGTGCGACTCAGGCCAGCTACAGAGTGGTCTACCCCAACTGGAGTGTTTGGAATCTTGAGGACCACCTTCAGCGAGCAGCTCACAGAAACGCAGGCGATGAGAAAGTTCTTTGCGAGAAGGCAGGAAGACAGAGAATCAGTGCAGGACTTCGCCCATTCACTGATGGTGCTACTGTCCAGGGTAGAACGCTTGAACGCAGAGGCTGTGACAAATAAGGAGAAGCTACTTAAAGAGCAGTTCACAGAGAACCTAAGGGACCCCTTGCTTCATCGCGATATCAAGCGCTGGGCAAGGGATCACCCGGATAAGACGTTCCAGGAAATCCGAACGGAAGTCCAAAGGTGTCTGGAAGAGGACGAACTGACACCTGTCCGGAGGGCTGCTGGTGTTCACGAGACGACAGTTGATGACGAGGGTGATGTACAGTGTGAGGAGGTGCGAGGAATCAGGAACCACCAGAGGGTTGTGTCAGATCTGATAGCGGGACAGAAAGTTTTGGCAGAGGAACTCCAGAAACAGCAGAAGTCCTTAGCAACACACATAGAACAACAACGGCTGGTCTTGGATAGGCAGCAGGAGACCTTGGCCAAACTAGTGGCAGCCATGGTAACCAAGCCGAGACCAGCTGGTTGTTTTGAGTGTGGAGGCCAAGACCACTACCGGCGAGACTGTCCAAAGTTGGCAAGGGAGAACACTGGGGCCAAGGGTCCCCGGACCACCCAAAGTCAAGAAAAGACTCCGAGACCGGCTTTAAACGGCCAAGCTCCACGGCAGTGAGCCATGCGGTGGAGGAAGACAGTGGCTCACGCCTTCCAATGAACGTGGTTGGGGAAACGCCAACCACAACGGCACAAATGGCAGGCATCGAGGTGGAATGCCTGGTGGACACTGATTCCATGGTATCCCTGGTATCGGAAACCTTCTATAAGCAGAGATTGCAGTCCATATGTGGCAGAGTGCAGAGCTGTAGTGAGATGCTTACTCTCCGCGGAGCTAATGGACTGGAAATCCCATACCTTGGATACCTGGAAATAGATGTTGTAGTGGGAGGAGTGGAAGTACCAAAGTGCGGAGTACTTGTCCTGAAAAACACAGCGGCCACTGTCGAGCGTAGGAGCAAGTTACCGGGACTACTAGGGACTAATATACTTGCAAAGATCCCGAGGTTGGCAGAACTGATGCAACCAGGGAGCTGTGTAGGTTCTAAGTCAGCAGAAACCCCAAAGCCTCACAAGCCTGGCTTGGTCAAGGTAGCTAGCAAGGGGGCTGTGTGGGTGCCACCAAATTCAGTAATGAGCGTCGCTGTTACTGGTTCAGCCTGTGGGGCTAAGGCATTGGTGGAACCCCTGAGCAGTCCACTTCAAGGAAATCTTCAGGTTGCGAACACTCTTGTTGATGCATCCAAGACATGTTATCTCGTCCAGGTGGTAAACCCCACTGGAAAGGACATTTGGCTAAAGCCAAGGACATGCCTTGGGACCGTTCAAGGAGTGGAGCAGGTATCAAGAGGGGAGCAGTTAATGTTTACAGTGGGAAGTAACGAGGTGGTAGTTTCTTGTCCCCTGAGTGCAGATTCCCAGGACGCATCCACACGGATTACTGGTGAACCTGCACAGAACCAGGAAACACAGGAACTTCCCGAGGGGGTTACTCTCGAGGACTTCCCAGGCACTGGTAAACAGAAAGAAGAGGCTCTCGGGATGTTTAAGGAATATGCGGATGTGTTCGCAAGAGAGGGGGAGGATCTTGGCTGTACGCCAACTGTTCGTCACCGAATCCACACGGAAGATGACGTTCCAGTTAACCAGCGTTACAGGCGGATCCCTCCAAACCAATTCGAGGAGGTCAAGGAGCACCTCCAGAAGTTACTGGACAGGGGTGTTGTCAAACCTAGCCAGAGTGATTACGCGTCGCCAATCGTACTTGTCCGGAAAAAGTCTGGCACACTGAGGATGTGTGTGGACTACCGACAGCTCAATGCAAAGACGAGACGTGATGCATACCCTCTGCCTAGGATTGAAGAATCTCTCGACGCACTTGCTGGGGCGAAGCATTTCTCCACGATTGATCTGGCATCAGCTTACAATCAAGTAGAGGTGGAACCGAGAGACCGACACAAGACGGCTTTCACAACACCAATGGGGCTGTTTGAGTACAACCAGATGCCATTTGGACTGTCCAATGCACCTGCTACCTTCCAGAGGCTGATGCAGGGAATATTCAGAGAGGAGATGCTGAACACTCTGATGGTATATCTAGATGATATTATCATATATGCATCAACGGTGGAGGAGCATCTAAAGCGGCTCGGGATAGTGTTCAAAAAGTTAAGGGAGCATGGGCTAAAAATAGAGCCGAAGAAATGTCAGTTCTTCCAAAGAAGTGTCACCTACCTGGGACACGTGGTATCAGCAGAAGGGGTGGCGACTGATCCCTCCAAGACAGAAGCAGTTTCGGAGTGGCCAGTACCCAAGTCACTTAAGGACCTAAGGTCGTTCCTGGGGTTCGCCTCATACTACCGAAGGTTCGTTCCTGGTTTTGCACAGGTAGCGGCACCACTCCACAAGCTCACTGCTGAGATATCGGAAGGAGGGAAGAAGAAACGAGGACTCATAAGAGAGGAACACTGGGACAAAGTATGTCAAAAGGCGTTTAATGACTTGCGTGTCGCCCTAACAAGTGCGCCGGTACTTGCATATCCTGACTACAAAGAGCCTTTCATCGTTGAGACGGACACATCGGAGAGAGGGTTGGGTGCGGTCCTATCACAAAAGCAGGAGGGCAAACTGAAGGTCATCGCCTATGCAAGTAGAGGTCTACGCGGGGCAGAGAAGAACATGGAGAACTATTCGTCTATGAAGTTGGAGCTTCTTGCTCTAAAGTGGGCTGTGGCAGAGAAATTCAGGGAGTACCTTCTGGGGTCCAAGTTTGTTGTGTATGTTGTAGGTTGTTTTTCATTTCAGGTTGTTTTTAAAACAACCTAGGTCGTTTTAAAACAACCTAGGTTGTTTTTAAAACGACCTAGGTTGTTTTTAAAATGACCTAGGTTGTTTCTAATGATTCTAAAAAAAAAAAAAAAAAAAAAAAAAAAATCACGACAACCCACCCCTCCCCCTCCCTTCCCACTGCCCCTCAATTTTCCCCTTGTCCCCCCTGACACACCTTACTGTACTGTACCACTTACCTTGACGGTCACCCATCCACTTACTAACCTTGCCCGGTCGGGCTTAACTTCGCCGAATCACGAGGAATGCCTGGTAGATATTAATCCAGTGGATTATCGCACTGCGCCACGAAACCGCTAATTACATGTAATGTTGATTTGAACACATCATTTATTCTCCAAGTGACTAATCTCCAACCCAGTCCCTCTCGTTATGTGCGCATGCGTACTACTAACAAAATCGGACTTTGAAACATCTTTCGAAAACATTGTATGGACGACATTTAATAAACCGGGACGAAACTGTAACACAGATAAAGTTTGTGAAAGCTGCAGCAACTCAAGGGAATTAAGGAAGCTAAATCCAGAAAAAATACTTTGTTTCTTGACTTTATTACGGCTCCACTCGTACTTCGAAAAGACGTAAAAATGGATAAATGATCGAGAACTTACACAGAAATAACTCAAAACGTTATTAACAGTTATGTTTTCACTTTCCAGTTTCCATGCAGAACGTGCCAATAACAAGCAGATTTATTAAAGCCAGTTAACACTCCACTCCAAGCAAACTCATTCCTAACACTATTACCGAACTAATTAATCCAAAACCTAACCCTGCATTAAAAAAAAACCTAACCGTCAACAAGGGCTGCTCACTTACTTTGAAGTCAATAATTTTGGGTGTTTTGAGCTTAAACTTACTAAACAACAGACAAGTATAATGCTTATTCAATAGTCCTGTCAACTAATTAATCCAAAACCTAACCCTACATAAAAAAAAACCCTAACCGTCAACAAGGGCTGCTCACTTTGGGTATTTTAAGAGCTACAATCAATAATTTTGGGTGTTTAGGTTTAAGTCACTAAATAACAGACAAATGTAATTCTTAATCCAACATTTAAGACTCTAAAAATGTCGAAATGACCTAGCTAATTTAAAAAAATAAAAATGACCTAGGTTGTTTCAAAAAATTAATGACCAAAAATGAGAAACAACCTAGGTTGTTTTAAAAATGACCTAGTTTGTTTTAAAATAACCTAGGTTGTTTCAAAAATAATCAGAAATGAGAAACAACCTAGGTTGTTTAAAAACAACCTGAATTGAGAAACAACCTACAACATGTACACCGACAACAACCCCTTGACGTACCTCCAGTCTAAAAGCAAACTCAAGGCTGTAGAACAGCGCTGGGCAGCGGAGCTAGTGAGTTTCAACTTCAAAATACTTTACAGATCAGGGAAGCACAATCAAAATGCAGATGCACTGAGTCGGATCAACCAAGACGGAAGGAGCGAAATGGAAGCACAAGCCATGGTGGAGGCATGTACTGGGACAACTGCAACAGCGAGGAAGATTGAAGAACCATTGCTTCAGGCAGAGGTTGCGGCAGTATTGGCATTCAGTACAGAGACTACCGAACTTCCAGTAGAAGTACGCAAGCATCTACTGGCCGCCGCCGTCTATGTTTCTGAATCAAGGACCAGAACTGCTGATGATGTCACACAAGGACAAGCCACATATCTTCCCACAATACAGAAGGACCAGATGGCTGAGCTACAACGGAAAGATCACGCAATTGGACGGCTCTTACATTACTGGACGATGGGTCGCAAACCATCAAGGGGAGAACGTCGTCAAGAGACGCGCCCTGCCTTAAAACTCCTAAGTCAGTGGAACCGGATCCAAGAGAGAGACAATATCTTCTATAGGATCACCGGTGACAACGATGGAAGAGTAAGGCAGTCGCTGATAGTACCCCGTTCTCTTCGCAACGAGATGTTGAAAGCTGCCCATAACCAGTGTGGACACCAAGGTCCAGACAGAACCGAACAGCTGATTCGTCAACGGTGTTGGTGGCCTGGTCTGCATAGCGATGTAAAACAATGGATTGCAGAATGTGAGAGGTGTGTAGTAGCCAAGGGACCCTACCTTCCAGTGAAAACACCGATGGGAAGTATCATTGCCACAAGACCCCTCGAAGTACTGGCAATGGACTTCACGCAACTGGAACCGGCGTCTGATGGAAGAGAGAACGTCCTGGTATTGACAGATGTGTTCACGAAGTTCACCGTTGCAATACCTACGCGGGACCAGAAGTCCAGTACTGTGATTAAAGTGCTGATAAAGGAATGGTTCCTGGTCTATGGTGTGCCAGAGCGAATCCACTCGGACCAAGGGAGGTCGTTTGAAGCGGAATTGGTTCAGGAGTTGTGCAGGATGTACGGGGTCCAAAAGTCAAGAACCACACGTTACCATCCTCAGGGAAATGGTCAGTGTGAGAGATTCAATCGGACATTACATGAACTGTTAAGAACTCTCTCCGTGGAGGAAAAGCGGAAGTGGCCACAACACCTCCAAGAACTTTGCTATGCATACAATGCCACGCCACACGCAACCACCGGTTACCCGCCCTACTATCTCATGTTTGGTCGAGATGCAAAGCTTCCGCTAGACAGACTTGTACCCACCGATGAAATCCCGGATAACAGACGCTGGATAACAAAGCACCAGGAGAGATTGCGTGATGCGCATGCTAGTACCTGTAAGCGGTTGGAGGAAACAGCCACAGCAAGGAAAGTAAAACATGACAGAAGTGGTAGAGTAAATGCAGAACCACTAGTCGTCGGTGAACGAGTGCTGCTGAGAAATAGGAAGGTTAGAGGACGTAACAAGATCCAGGACAACTGGGAAAACAAAGTCTATAAGATCACGGAGCAACGTGGAAATGGCACGTATCTGGTACAGAACACTAGTGGACAAGGGGACGGAAAGGTTGTCAATCGAGCAGAGATACAAGTGTGTCCGAGGGTAGTACTTTCAAACTGCCAGAGGTCTAAACCGAGACAAGGAGCTAGACGCGTGCAACAACCGCAGTCTGACGAGTCTGATGATGATGACGTAAATAGATATATCATCCGTATTGTGCCACGTGACATGGACGACATAGCAGGTACTGAGGGGGATGATGTAGTATCATCAGAGGAAGCTGTATCATCAGAGGAGGAACATGAACCACTGTTGCGCAGGTCCACAAGAAGGACAGCTGGACAACATAGCAACAGGTTCCGGGAGCCGAAATCCACATTATCATAGAAGGAGGATAATCCTAGGCCTCATGAACACTAAGATAGTAGTAGTAAGCTATAATGAACAATAATGCTGGTTGAGTAGTTAGTGTTTAGCTCGCCACCCAGGGCATGACGAGCAAAAGGGGGGGTGAATGTGACAGGGTCACTAGACACTAGGAGTAGTCTCTCTAGTAATTTTAGTTATTTCCTGTGGTTTGTTAAATGTGTTGCTATTTAACTACTATGTTTGTGGTTTCCTGCACATTAGCAGCAACATATCTATCTTCCTTCCTGGTGGGTGAGCAAATCGGCGTAACTAGATTAGGATAGGGGCGGTTTCCTGTCCTAAACATGTCCATTCATTGTGGTTTTACTAGCCTTGCCAATATATTTCAGTTATCTGCAAACAGGATGTTTTTCACCATTTTAGTTAGCATAAATAGAGCTCTAAAACTAGCCAGAAGTCAGTCAGGGTTGAGCACAGAATAAGGATTGCTCAGTGAAATGGTAACAGAACAAGAACAGACCCACGAATAAGAGGTATGCTACTTACTAGATTATTTCTCTTTAGTACTTGACCATAATTAGTTTAGTCTTCTAGGATTAGCTTTACTGCATGTTCATAGTTCTCAAGGCTAGATATTAGTATCATTTGTGTATAATTTCTGTTCAAAAGCAAGTAGGCTTTCCTTATTTTATGATTGAGTTTACTATAGAACTTTAGCAGTTATGTACTGTTTAAAACACGAACAGCAGTGTTTTATCAAGTTTAAAAATTTGAGGGCGAAGCCCGAGAATTTTTAGACTTGATAAAACACGTGCTGTGAGTGTTTTAAACGGCTTCAAAAACGCTTTAAGAATGCAATGAAAGAAAGACGCACATCTCAAGGGAATGGTTACTTAATGAACCATTGAACCTTTGTATTCACAACGCCATGCAAAATATTCGAGTAATCACCGCCTGCAATTACAAACATCTCAAGGGAATGACATGAAGAAATTACCATACTATGTTGTTTGAAGCGCCGTTTCGCAATGCAAGAGGAATCTGCACTTGAAGGATTTGGTGTCGTGGTTTACCTCGATAAAGTTCAAGACTTGGAAAGCGATGTGACTGACATGACGGCAGACTCTAAATGTTTGACTACGGCACAAAATATGTAAGTTTAATGCACGTTTTTATAATATTACGGCTTTGAGTTTGGTTTAATAATTGGAACTAAACAGTGGCTCGGTAAACAAGTAATGGTAGTTGGATAACTTCATTTTAAAAATATCATCTGTGTATCTCGGTAGTCTGCTGATATTAGTAAATTTAGTGCAAAATTTATTATCTAGGTACCTTATGTTCCGTGTACTTTTTGCTATCTTTGGGTCTTTATCAGTGAATTCTTAATTAGGATGAAACTTTATATAATATTTCATGTTCATTAATATTCTTTATATAAAACGTTCATCCTAATTAGCAATTCAGTGAGAAAGCTGAAACATCAATAGAAATTCCATTGTCTCAATCATTAACCCCGTTTCCCTCTGGGACAGAATTCAAATCCCTCCGCGGGCCTTTTAGAATGATGAGATTTTATCAGGTATAAAGGAGCATGCACGTGACTGATTTGCTTCATCTGATTGGACAAAATGCTCATTAATTATTCATGAGTTTTTGAATATTGTTTAGGATAGGTTTCCATAATCTATTTTATGTGGCGCTATAATGCAATGCTTTGCATGTAATATTTAGCTAAGGCATAATGATATAATCAGTAATTCACAAGTTCGGGACATGTATACTGTTCTACAAATAACACTGTTAAAAACTAGAATCTAAGAAACTAACCAGTCTTTAATAGCCTGTATAATCTAACTCTAACCGAGACATTAGGAGTGTATAATATAGTCTTTGTTTGATTTTCCCTTCATGCGTATTTACACTAATATTGTTGTAAGGTCGAAGTAAGGTCAACCTTAGTTTAGTGTGTAATTTCGCTGTTTCCTATTGAAATTAGTGCACAGCTTACCTTTAACATGCTTGCATAATGTTTAACAATTATCTCAACCACGCTAATCCACAATAGAGTAATATATATAACAGAATAACCCCATAAACTGATCGCATGATTCTTACATGTGCCAAGTTAGTTTACTTGCCATTCAAGTAGTTATCTATTAGTTATTAATTACAGTTCTCAATTACACAATCTATGATATCACTTCCTGTGCTATTTGTAAGTTTAGTTCTACTCATAATAATACTGTTTCCAGTCAAGGCATATTTCTAATAATTCTTTCTGGTCGGATAATATAGTAATATCCTACTTGTTATGTTTATAGACTTTCATTGTTTCTATTTAGATATCATTACTCAATTTAGAGTGATTGTAAGTGTAAAACCCAATTATTATAGTCAGTTCAGACCTATAGTTTATATATTATCATATTCATGTATAGAATATTTTAGCTTATATTTTCATTATTGTATTTAATTACAGGGCATGTTAGTCGTTCCCGTTTGTTAGCGTTTGTTAACGATTGACAGTGTAAATGTATGATCGTCGAGTGAGTGTTAATAAAGTAATTTCAAACCAACATTGAATCATTCGTTCCTAGCGTCGCCGCCCGCGCCGTCTAGTTACATATATAATTACATTTCCATATAGTCTTGATTAACTATTATTTTACCTTTGAAGAGTGGCATTGTTCAAGAGCACAAAGAAGTTGAAAAGCAATCCACTTTTTTTCCACAAGATTAAGGAAAGGCCTAGTGCTAAAAAGAGAAAAGATAAGAACATCATAGAGTGTGACTATAGAGGGTTTTCACTCAATCCCCAGAGATGCAAATGACAAAGGGCATGGTGGCCATGTTGGTTTACCTAACAAAAGAAGCTAACCGCCTCCTGGTTAGCTCAGTTGTTAAGCTCCAGTTTGTTGAGTGGGAGGTCGCGGGTTCAAACCCCGGCCGGACCAACACTCAGGGTCTTAAAATAACTGAGTAGAAGGTGCTGCCTTTGTGAAACAACTGCAAATGGTTAGACCTTCACGTCTTCTCGGATAAGGACGTAAAATCGTAGGACTCCCGTCGGCCTCAAGTTTATCAGTCTCATCAGACTGTCACGAGTTACCGACGTTAAATAAAGTTGCTTTACTTTACTTTAACGAAGAATCTATTGTTAACTTTACACCAACATGGTGGCCATGACGTCATGTGCAACCACCATACAGTACATGTAAGTATATAGAGCGGATTTCAATTGAGTGTCGGAAGCAATCCGTGATTGCTTTGGTTTTGTGTTTGCTCAGTTTTCCTATTGGCTGTGGAAAATGTTTTGTGATTACCAACCAATCAAGTGCTAAACTAAAACCAAATGTGTTTTGGTCCATCATGCCATCAATCGTAACGCCATCTATGATTGCGTTTACATTTCCTCGTGATTGGTTCGAGTAAAACCAATCGTGAATTACTTCAGTTCGTGATTGGCTCATTGTGTTTTCACTTGCTCCTCTGATTGGTTCTGTGATTACTTTGGTTTTACAACACTCAATTGAAGGGCTGTGTGCCACAAGGGACCTATAAATAAAGAGTGTCTCAGCTACCAAGTGCCCTTTTCCTTCAAAATTTCGATTAAAAATACAAAAAGTGATAGCTTAAAAAAAAACGTCCTGAAAAGAGCACTAATGGTCCCTAGTTGTGGCACACAGCCCTTCAATTGAAACCCACTCTATATAGCAAAGTTATTGTAATCATAATTTATGGTTTCAAGTACAATTTGGGATTAATTTGAATGAGTATGGTTTTCAAAGAGTATCATAATTGCATGAGCCTATTGGGCAAATGCAATTTGAGCTCTTTTAAAATCACACAAGTGTGAATCAATCCCAAATTGCACTCGAAACCATATCATTTGCAAAAACAGCACAGTAAATAATTTTTTAAGCATTTGGAAATTTCTGGAAACAGAATTAAGGGGAAAATCTTCGGAACAAATCCTTTGCCAAAACATGACTGTGTACTTTGATTTCATTCTGAACCTTTTGTTTACATTTAGATATTGTCAAATTCCTAATTTTGAGTTCTATTACAACTTACCAAACAGTTTATTATTTTGAACTGCACTGTTCTCAGCCAATCAGAAGCCGTAAATTTTGTTCAGTATATGATTACAAAAGTTGAGATGAATAACCCACCTTATTCTATCATATAAATTATCTTTGATGTATTGTCTCATCAACAGACTTGCTTTGTCTGTCAATATTGACTTCTGGAAGGGTAGGACATTGGGAGCATTTGCTAGCCGCACTTTGATGTTTGTCAGTTCATCCTGGTAGGACTTTAGGGGAAGTGATGGATCCTGGATGGCGAACACTTTGACAACACACAGCCCTTCCCTGAATCAAGGCAACAAATTCGCAATAAACTACACATTAGATATCATAATTAACCATTCAAATTCAGATTAAAAGAAGTCTTTCATAACTGATCATTTTAACCAAAAAATGGAGTAAAAATTCTTAAACTCTGAAAATTAAGTCACATAGGCTTGTGTGCAAAAAGGGTGTAAGTGACTCCTGATCACATTCTAAATTCTCCCTTAGAAAACAAAGAATTTGAAGGAGAATTTAGAATGTGATCAGGAGTCACTTACACCCTTTTTGCACACAGGTTTCAGTAATGCAAACTTGTCACAAGTCAAAAACTTTATTTACCAGGCGACAGGCCTAGGAGAGTAAACAACTTTTGAGTGGTATTTTACAGTGAATAATAAATATACAGTCATATTCAATATTGAAACCAAAAACAGCCATTGCTCATGATCAAGTGATCACAAGGTGCAATATATCAAATGAAAAAAACTATTGGTGTGGTTTTCATAATTATAGACAATTTATCAGTGATCAGTTTGGTAGATAAGTTGCCTATGTTAATAGCCTGCCTGTGGACTAGTCCAAGTTTACAAAAAAAATTAGTTATTGCAAGAGTAGCCTGCATAGCAGGCATTTTGGGGGATTTTTTCTCCAACTATTGCGGCCATCGAAAACCGCCGCAATCTTGGCCTAGAGGAAGAGAGGGAGATGGTGAAAAAATCCCCCAAAACGCCTGCGTTGCCAGAGCAGAATAGTAATACAGAAGTAGGAGGAGAAGGTAGTGTGGTTTGGATTAGTTAACAAACTTACGATAGTTTGCTATGGTACATGTATGTCCTCTTATTCACCATGTTTTGCATCATTGCATGGTCCAAATTGATGTGGATTTCACAAGGCAGGCACTACTCGAGTGAATCCACAACAAATTTTGACCATGAATGACAACAAAAATGTGGTAGATAAGAGGACATATATGTGTACATGTACCATGGTAAACTATTGTAAATTTGTTTTTACAACAACAAACTAAAAATAGTGAAGTGAGCAGGGACAAGTCAAGGAAAATTGTGGGGCAAAAGTGATTCTAGTATCCACACTATCATGCAATCAATCTTGCACGAGCGATCACATAATCTGTCATGGCATGTCCTCTTTCTTCTAATGACAATCAGCCAATTGGAAAATGAGAAACTGTGTAGTTGTTGTAAAATAGAGTTTGGAATATACATACAGGAACAATAAAATGAAAATAAAGAAGGGAACAATACTGAACTTCTAACAATGACATCACAACTATGAACAGTACAATTATTATATTATTCATACTCACTTGTGACGAGCCCGAGCAACTTTGAAAAATCTTGTGCTTCCCAAACTGTCAATTAAAACATACAACTAAAATATGAGAAACATATTACACTTACATGTTAAATTTCTGAGTCATTATATTACACTTGGCAGATTAAAATATAAGTATTTATTATATGGACAATAGTGTTTTACTGAGAAATAAACCACTCATAGAACTCATACGAAACTACATCTGGGTATTGAGTGGCATAGTTTCCATATCCTCACTAGTGAAAGACAGTATTGATGACGTCAGTCGTTTGCCACCTTTTGAACTACAAGTACAAAGAGGTTTGTGAGAGGTAAATAGCTTAAATGAGCTGCATGACAATGAATATTCTGAGCACAAAAAGCCAAATACGATCTAAAACTCTCTACAGAATTTATCGACTGCAACAGAGAGACAAAAAACCTGATGAACGGCTTAGAAAGATCATGAAGAAGTTTGTACTGACAGTACTTAAGTAAAATGAATATAGATAAGAGCTCTAAGAGTAGTTTAACTGTCCATACCGGTATAATACAAAGAAAATTACACTGTGGTTTGAAGATAATGAAGTTTAGACTCTCGTGGATAAACTTCATATCTTCACACCACCGTGTAATATCCTCTGTGTAAACATTGTAAATATTGGCATTCAAACAGGTTACCAGGCATTCATATAGTTCCACTAAAAGAATAGTGCAACCAATCAGAACTGGAAGACATCATGTCCCACAAACACAATCAGAAACTGGTTATTTTCAAAAAGGTTTTTAGCATTTCAGGGGTTTAGTTATGATACTGTACATGATTAAAATACCTGAAACGTAAACAAGACATATATATAATTTTTTTCGATCAATGTACTTTTTGCACCATTTTCTGGTTGGATGTTGGATGGCTTGTGGAGCATAGCAACAGTAACTATGGGGTTGTGGAACTATCAATATTATTGGGGATGTTGGTCAAGCTCTCTCTTTATTTTGTGTGTTGTGGTTCAATTTTATATTATTTTGGTTAAAAAAAAATTAACTCAGTCTGGTTCAGTTTTTTTTAACTGGTTCATTTTTTAAAACTGGTTTCATTTTTCAAGACAGTATAAAGCACTTATGATCACTGATGTTAGAGTTTTTTTTTTTATTGGGTTTAAGGTTATGGATTAGTTCACATGACTATTGAAGAAGGGTTAATATAGTCTGTGTTGTTTAGTGACTTAGCCCTAAAAGCCTTAAATTAGTGACTACATGTAGCTCTAAACACCCTAAATTAGTGAGCAATTGGGTTTACTGAGTTTATAGGGTTTGGATTAGTTCACAAGACCATAGAAGTAGTATTATGTTTCTGTGTTGTTTAGTAATCTAGCCCTAAAACCCTAAATTAGTGATTAGCTCTAAACACCGTAAATTAGTGACTGAGAAATTGGGTTTATACTGAGGTTAGTTATTTTAAATGTTGGGTTAGGGTTTGGATTTAAGTTCACTGAATTTGTTCACTGACAAATTTCCATTGTCTTTTAATTAGGAAAATTTTCATTTATTCAGGAGAAATTTCACTTCCCCTGTTGGAATATTTTTGAACAGCACTGTAGGATATATAAACATGTATCAAAAACAATACATGGATGGAATTAATTATTAGAGCAATATACAGTGCATGTCTCTCCTGTCAATCATCTATCATTTGTATCTTCTGTTGATGATAACATGTTTATAGTAAGGGCTTCCACTTGTCTGTGGTTTTAGAGTATTTCTCTGAGCACTCCAAACAAAAATCGATGACTTCCTAGCCTGATTATCAGAGGGTACGAGGTCCTCCTCTTGTACTGTCTGAAAATCAGACTAATGACTTTCCGTATTTTTAGAAAGCCTATATTACAGTCATGGACTATTTTGAACAGAAAAGCACAGAAGCACATCTTGCTAATTAATATACTCAACACCCAATCTTTATCTGTGGAAAAGAATCTGATGTGAAGAAATACATACCGTATTTCACTTGTAAAACCCTTAGCATATATTTATTTTTTATTTTTCAGACATTTTAAATTTTTAATGATATTGGTTTCGTAGGAAGAATTTTGTATTTTAAATGTCAAAGATGCCTAGAATGCTATTAAGTCCACTACAAGTGGAATTTACAGCTTTAAAATGAAAATCTTTCAGGCAATGATATTTTGCCTTCGTTTTTCTTTGGGTGTACAAACAAATTATTATATAATAAGACCACTGCTATAAGTATAGTTTGGGTTAACTTAAGATTCCCTATATTATGCCTTCAAGAAGCTTCATTATAAATCTAAGACACATTTAGAAAGTACAAGCTCATTCTTTTATTGGAACTGCATTGTACTCAAGCAGTATTGAGGTTTTTGGTTATTGTGTGGAGTACTATTTTCAATATTATTTTCCAATACATGGAGTACACTGTCAAATTAAATGTTTAAGCAGGGTTTTCCCAACAAAAGCATAGTAGAGGGAGAAAAAAATTGAGTAGGGGGCATTCATTTCAAATCCAGGCTTCTACGGTATAAAGTAAAAAGAGTATTGTATAGAAAACTTGTAGCCGGCGTGGTCAAGTAGAGTACACAGAGGAAATTGTGGTTGCCTGCACTTTAGGAGAACTCTGTTTAAGTAATGCTCCAGCTAAGAACGATAGTATGAATGGCAAAGGAATGTAAAATGTGCTCATTTTCTATTCTTCTTTCTCATAATTTCATTGGTTGATATTCATAAATCAATAGAAATCCATAAAAATAAAGTTTGAATTTATTTTTGATGAAACTAACTACATTGTATGCTTTAATTTCGAAGAACATCGTATGTGGGGAAAGTTATCAAATTTGAGATTGAAATATCTTTTGTTTTCTCCCTTTCCGATTGGCTGGATGGTGTCTTCTTGGAGTTTTCACAGTAACCCATAGCATAAAAAAATACTTTATTTTCTGGATGTAGTTTGGATTGTAGACATCTCATACAGCACTTCAGGCATATTCAAGCAAAATCGTATGTGGGGATATGCTTGCATTGCCACATCCTATTGTATTTTGCTACAGTTCTTAGCTGAATCATTACTTAAATATCACTTTCAAGACAATTAACTCAGTGCTCGACCTTAGCAGTAGTCCACTAGTCCTGGACTAGTAAGAAATGCTTCTGGACTAGTAAAAAAATAGAGCCACTAGTCACAGGACTAGTAACTATTCTATAATTTGTAATGTTAAATAAAAGATAAAAACATAGTCCTGTGATTGTTGTTTGAAGGCGTTTCTTCGCAAACGTTCCAAAAACAATCGTGAAAAGGCCGAAAAGACTGAACAAGGCTAAGTCGAGGACTGGGCACTTGTCAGCCCCAGGAGCTCCTGTGAAGGCCGCTATCGCCGCCATCTTTGTTTTGACTTGTTCACTCGTGTGTGTATCATGAAAGGCTTAGAGATCAGCATATATTGGCATGCCGGAGTTGGGACTACCAGGAATTTTCTCTGGACTTGATTAAAAATGTTAAGGTTGAGCACTGTAACTCCTAGAATGTATTTCAAAATTAGTCTCAGGGTTTAAGGTTTGTTGTACATTACAGTAGCTAGCTCTTAGTATGATAGGTTTCTTTAACTACAAGCATTACCGTAGGTGTACACACAGCACAAGGATAAAAATATAAATACATCATAAGGGCCATAAATATAATATAGTTATTTTCTATTTTTTTATTTTGGGGTTAGGTTTTTGGAGGGCTTGTATAGAAAAGTATAGAACATGAATTATTAATAAGCAGATTTCTGGGGTATTCTGCAATTACTCCGGAAAGAGAATTGAAAATAATAATCTCAGCCCTTTAAAACAATAACTGAGCACATAGGTCTCAATGGGGGTTTTCATGAAGTATGTACAAATACATAAAATAATGTCAGTGAATACAAGTGCATGTGCCTGCATACATTGAACATGTTCATAGCTTATAAAAATATTATATTATACTGGTTCATTCAAGAGAAGTTATGCCAAAGGATATCAATGGAATGTGTTGATATTTACTAGAAATAGTAAAATTGTAGAAATATGGCTTTGGGCTGGTATATTTAAAGAGAAAGATGAAACCTATTGAAATTTACAGAGAAGAGCTGTTGAAATCAACTTGTAGACAAGCTAAAAACTACCAGTTCTCTCAGATAGCTACTGAAATAATCACCTTCAGTAAATATATTCATATTCATAATTAGGCGTTTCTCGCAATTAAAGTACACAAAATGGTTCATGTGAATTTGTCAGTCAAATTATAATTTACACACAGCAAAATTATCTACTACAATGGCAGTATTCCTTGGAATTTCAAAAAACAATACCTACAAAATGCCAAATACTACAGATAGCTAAAATGATTGTTGAGCATAGTATTTCCTTACCTTCCATCAAATTCGTACTCCGGTAGATCACTAAAGTAGTGATCGACACTTAAGATTTGCGAGGGAGCTATGCCGGTTAGCTGGTTGCCCATTTCAGCTCGCCCTGTTCCAAACCAGATCGCATAACAACCGAACGGCCGGCTCTTTTACAAATCGGCTTTGGGGCTACATGCTTTGATGCTCCATCCCTTCGACTGATTATTTTTAATCCAGATAATAAGATTCAGTGATGAGGAATTGCGAACATTTGGGGCGAACATTTATGGACGACGAAACTGGAAGGAGTCAGAGTTTGCTTAGTGACCTGGCTCTTGAATACCACAGGAAGCCCATGCCTGATTACGCCGTATGCAAATTTGCGATTTGTGAATTTTCACGCCGGGCACAAATGATCGTAAAAACGGCGGGTTTTATATATTTTTAAAAGTTTTCGACATAGAAGAATGCATTTTGGTAGGTGTATAAAGGAGTGTAAACAAAACATAGTCTGATAAGTTAAGCTAATATAGCCATCATTATGACGCCACAATGATGTCATATATCCTTTTCTAATAGGTTTCTTATAATTTTTTATTACCTCTAAAAACGTTTTATTATATCTTTTTAAAATCTCTTGTTCATGAGAATGAAATTATCGAAAACCCGTTCTCGATCGGTTGAAGTAAACAAAAGTTATTAAATTTTGAATTTTGGTAATTTTCCCGCCAAAAATTGGCGGGAAATAAATAGCATAAAACCATTTAGAGCGGTTTTCAATTGAGTTTAGTAAAACCAAACGCAAATTACCCACAGCCAGCCAATCATAGGAGCTAGTAATCACAAGTAACTCATAAATGGCTTCCCTGTGAGCCAATGACAAACCAAAGCAAAACCAAAACCAATTTGCGTTTGGTTTTACCTTGGAATCTGATTGGTTGGTTTACTTTGTCAGCCAATAGGAGAGCTTAGTAAACACAAAACCAAAACACTTCCGACACTCAATTGAAATCCGCTCTATGAAAATGTCGCTTGTTTTAACTTTTACAATTTGAAATACTGGTGCATCATATTTTGCACAATAATAGAGCTCTTTAGTAATAACGTGTTCTTTTTAGAATTTTTATTTTTATTTTGTATAACAGCTCATAATTACCCTATATCATTATGACGTCATGGCTTGTTTATGAGGGGGACAGAATCGACTTGAACAATAGAATTTTGAACTAAATCTGCTCTGCTGAGGAAAATTTAACTTCGAATTGTCTGGTTTCCAGATATCAGCTGTATCAATGTTTATCCCACAATATTTACCGTATTTGGTGGCTGTTACCGCTATTCTACGTTCTACAAAATGCATTTGATAGCGATTTCCTTTGTGTTGTTGCTGTTTTGTCCCTGTTTTGTCCCCCTCCCACGACCGTGATCCTTAGCGTTTAAACAATAGATTGTTTTGATATGACGTCATAGTGATATAGGTTAATTGAAGCCCTATTTTTTGTATACGTCATTATGACGTCATAAATATATTTGTGTACCCTCAGAAAATAGCCAGTTCAATTTTTTTGGAATTTTATCAATGAAATGCATTTGGCTAACACTCACAAGTCATAGTATTCTCTTTAATAATATTTTTATAGTCGGCAATTTTATTTAAGCTTGAAGTATGACGTCACTAATAATGACGTCATCAAAACAGTAAATCATCCATAACTTTGAATATATTTATCGTAGAAAGTTCAAATTTTCGCCAAATGAATATATTTCATAAAAGCTTTCTGATGACGTAATATTTTTGAAACGTGTTTTAAAAGTTAATTTTCACCAAAAAAGTATGCACGCATTATGACGTCACAACAACGTCAGAATACAGAAACAATTGTCCCCCAAAATGTAGGCTTACTTTGTTACCAACCTGCCAACATTCCGTCAAATTTAGAGTAGAAGTAAGGAAATGGCGTTACTTTTACGTTTTATGTTACATTCAACCCCCACGGTTATTCGTGCCCGGCGTGGAAACTTGAATAAAGTAAATATATATTGCACCGAGCACTGCACATTATTGTTATTGAGGGCACCCTTTCCTGTATATATATTTTTTATTTGTTGCACCTGCACTGCACGACTTATCTCTTTTTATCATATGAACACTATTAACTAGAATCGAAGAAGAAGAAGAAGAAGAAGAAGAAGAGAAGAAGAAGAAGAAGAAGAAGAGAAGAAGAAGAGAAGAAGAGTTGTGTCGTCCGCATAAATATCAACGACAGCCCGCGGAGTGTTGTACTTGACTGGGAAGAACGTTCATGAATACGAGAAATAAAATAGGGCCGATAATCGAGTATGAGATACTCCAAATTCAACCATCCTTGCCCGAGTAGGTTACACCGCTTACGTTGGCGTTACTATGTACGGTCTAAAAGGTAGCTGATGAACAGATCATTGTCTAGATCTAACTCCGTTGCAACCTCGTCCCCAGGGTCTTCTCGGTCAGATCCGCAGCAGTCGCCATCTTGGATCTGACCGAGAAGACACTGGGGACGAGGTTGACTCCGTTGCAATGATGCCGAAAAAATCAGAAGCCCATAGCAATAATATTCGAACGAGCTCTGTTCGGTCTCCCGAAGTGCTCATCTGCCTGCAGGATGCAAGACAAGATGTTTTGTTTTCAATAGCAGTCACGGTGCTGATATATCATGCACCAATAAAGTTGAGCTCGACTAAACACTGAAATTTTAGAAAGATCGACAATCGACTGGAGGTGGAAAATAGCATTTACAAACAGGTTTTGCTAATAACAACACCGATCTCGTACATTAGTGCCTTTAAATAAACGAAGTCAGACATTTTTGCCATCAAGTCCAACCACGTGATTGCATTCCTGCGAAAGGCCCATTGTGGACGTGTCGATATAGAGGTCTGGGACCTAGAAACCGCCATTTTGAATGTCCTGGCAGCTCTTCCAAATATGGAATATGTTACTTTCCTAATATGGCAGAGGCCCCGGGAAGTTCAAAACGACACTTTTGCTCGCTATTTTATTGATATGATATTTATCAGTTGTTCACCTTTCTTAGTTTAGACTGCGAGCAGTCTCTCCTACTATAAATTCATATTCACAATTATACCAGGTATGCTAAGAATATGAATTTCTATAGTAAGACCGCAACCTAAAACTATGGCATGACTACTTGCAAGTTTTTTTTACCCAAAGTATAGCAATCGATCCCCACAGAAATCAAGTGTCTAAGTTACTCTCAGTTTAAGAAACATTATAAAATCTATCTTCTCAAATCACAACTGCCCTAGTTAGGTGTTAGATATATGTGTTTGTTGATAATATTATTAGTTAATTAGTTTAATATATTAGTTAATTAGTTTAATATATTCGCTTTAAAAAAATTGTACTCTATCCTTTCCTATATAGTTTTCTAATCCTAATCCTATAGGAGTCGTCGAGGCTTAAGTCAACCGCAGTTTTATATACCTTTAACCTGTATTTTACTTTCTCCTGTGGCAGTGGTTAACTCGAAAGCTTCGGCTCCTTTAACCACTGCACACTCTCCTCCTGTTACTACCATATTTAATACTGTATTTATGTTTCCTCCTCCTAAATGTTTATCATACTCTTTAAATTGTAATTATCCGTGTAGTACATATAGTGGAAAATAAAGAAAACTAAAAACTAAAAGTTTTCCCTCCATTGATAGTGAGTTTACGAGCGGAGCGAGCGAAGTGAAGACTGATTGGATGCGTGCTAGCGGAAGAATGGGGCCGAGAGAGAGGCCTCATTCTAGTCGGCCCCATTCTTCCGCTCGCTCCGCTCGCGCGCATCCAATATTCTTCACTTCGCTCGCCCCGCTCGTAAACTCACTATCAATGGACTGCTCGCAGTCTATTCTTAGTTAGGACCTTACATCAGTATTCCCAACTTAGCATCAGGTGTAAATATCACCTCCGTTAAAGTGAACTAAGATTGGTCTTCTAAATCTCATAAAGATAGAATACACGCATGGTAGAAATTCAGTATTTTTAGCATCACCGTAAATATCACAAGATTGGTCTTATAATCTGATAACCTGCCTACATGCATGGCACGTAAGGTAATTTTTTCGCTTATTTTCTTTTGTTTCTCCAATAGAATTCGAGTGATTAGGTCACGTTCACGTTCTGTCAGATCACAACATTAAACGGATGGAAGAAGATAAGATTGACGCACATAGTAAATTACAAGTCTATGTTTATCATATATTTGAAATATACGCTTAATATATACATGTGTATGTGCACAAAATATTCGCAGTGGATGGATATACAATGATATAAGTATCAATAGCATTTGTTATCCTCTATATTATTTATATCAACTGCATGATATTTGGAAGAAAATTCCTGATAAAACAAACGTTATCTTTGATCAGGAGCTCCGTTCTGACTGTTGGAACCCGACTAAATAACTGAAAGTAATGACGGATCGATGAAGCCTCACAGATCACATACATTTAATATTCATGAGGAGTTCGCAGTTTTAACTACTATACCGTATCTGACAGACTCGGTAATGTATGCACACCGATTTCAGGTACCTGACACACTTGCCTTGCC
The DNA here is from genome assembly GCA_030867875.1 of Actinernus sp. WN-2022. Classification (NCBI taxonomy): domain Eukaryota; kingdom Metazoa; phylum Cnidaria; class Anthozoa; order Actiniaria; family Actinernidae; genus Actinernus; species Actinernus sp. WN-2022. The sequence continues at coordinate 9,677,967 of JAOWCC010001368.1, read as the reverse complement.
CAACAAGCACTGGCCTTCGTTAAACCTCGCGGTATTTGTTAAAATTTCCCAACCTGCCACGACACGTGAACGTAAATATTTATTTCAATCACTAGTGCCTTAAGATCGCTAGTCCTGTAGCACCTTGACCGGAGGCTTTTAGTGCTTTTGGCTTTTTAATAAAGCTGCCGAATTCAACTGAGGTACCTTCGAATCAGTGCTACCTATAATCGTATGTGCAGCTTCGAGCTGAGTTCGAGAACTTATCCTCAAGACTCCCACGCACAATTTAAGGCCCATTGTAATATTGATAAAACACGTAGCGAGGCGGGCAAAGATCAGTAGCCGTGTAACTCGTAGACACCGTCATAGCTTGGTTACAATTCCCTTCCTGGTAACCCTGCAGTTTGCGACTCAGTTTAATTATAGTTGCTATTTTCTCCTTCTGTTTTTTTTTTAAGAGAATGGAATTTCTCTATTGTTCCAGTCATTTTACTCTTTTTCGCATAATTTTTGCTTACCTCAAGTGAACTGCCGCGGGAAAGCGGCCCTTCTTTCACTTCACTGTCCTTTTTTGAGTAAACAGCACACTTCTAGTGACAGCTAACAGTTTTAAACGCAATTATGCTTTGTTTCTTTGCAGCTGTCTGCGAAAAGTAATTGGAAAAATGTACCCGCGGCAGATTGATATAGCTTTTCGATTGTGTTGAGTTTTCTTCCTGTTCGTAAGTCGTAAACACCGGTAATAATCGACTGAGCCTAATGCTCGTAATAACAAAGTTTCGCGCGTCAAACATACTCGCAGAAATCACGGCTTGAAGAAAGAGTATGAATCCACCATAACTTTTATATGCACAATTGTTTTCAAGACGTCCATTTAAAGGAGAAATCCGAGAGAACTCAAAATCAAGCCACTGACGACATAACATCAACAAATAAGATAGATACTCTTTCTTCTTTCACGAAGCGTTTTAAGAATGGAAATCATTTTGGCCTTCTCTCTTGGACTTGTTAAAGAATACTTGCGAATAACACCAGGTAAGTCTCACTTTTAAATTCTATCATCGAGAAATCCCAAAACTCTGTTCTAAATATTTAAGTTTACTGGCATGACTTTAGTTCCAGTTTCAGTAATTTCCCAGTGTGTTAATTGTTAATCTCCTTTCCGCAAACTTGTATGTACCGACCGGCGATTTAGGCGATTGTATTTTGTTCGTAAGTAATTCTGAGTATCAGGCTCCGAGTGGGGGAGGGGAGGGGAGGAGACTGGAATTCAGTTATTTTCTTGAAGAATATCGAACTCATGCATATTCTTGTAAATAATAATTTAAAAAAATCAAATTTAAACAAGGTCGCACCGCCTTATTTCGTGATGATTGTTTTGTCCCGCGATCTAAAACTTCTCGAGCCAAAACGGAGGCCTCAAGCAAATTAAATTAAGTTCCGCGATGAAAAGAAAACCCATCTATCTAGTGATGTGCAATTAATGGCATATTAATCCAGCGTAATTCCCATTTAAAACGGAGACACGTCAAGGAAATCCCACATCAATTACGTGCAGATATGTTTTAATCTCATTCATCCCGAAGACATTGGAAAACCTATTCCGTGCGCTATCTTATCTGTCCTGCATATATTCAAATCAGCAACCCGTTTACAGCTAGGGCCGGCCAGTTCGAAGATTAAGGGCAACCTCTTCGAGGTTAAGTTTAGCAAGTAAAAAAACTGGTTTTCCCTCGTTTGCATGCGAGAAATCGATCGTAGACGAAGAAAGTGTAATTCAAGTTTGTATTTATAAGCCGTGCACCATCACAGCTTTATCCAAAATCTGAATCTGAGGGGATATTTACATGATACTGAACGAGTTTCATTCCGGTGTGTACGCCGGTTCATCTCGATTCCCACTTGTAGCTAGCGCTGTATTACCCCTGACTGCGATAATGTTTACATGATACCGGTACGACATGTCATACCACTTATTAGTTTCTCTGTAGCTGATTTATAAATATATTTTTTCAATCGACACGAATTTTTAGTACGTGTTGGTTATCAACGGACAAGAAGAAGAATTGCGCTCAGGAAGAAACGCATCCCGTTGTTGTCTTCTCGTAACACTTTACTTTTCTTAGTCAATAATAAGGCAATAACATGACTTTTGGATGGTATATTATTTTTTCAGCCCGCGTAGTTACCAGTAACGAAGGACTACTACAAGGGCTGAAAAAAAAACGGCAAAAGTCATTCTAGTATTATTATCAAAATACAAGGCCAAAGGAATTCTGGATATGTTTTTCATCGTCAAAGTTTGCCATTTTCACCCAATGCAAGGCAAAAAAGAAAATATATCGCTGGCGACACGATGGCGAGATTTGCACCTGAATGGCTTCCGGCTTAGCGCCAAAATGTGATTGGTCTAAATGGATAGGATGATGAAGCAAGAGCCAATGAGATAGTTCGTTTGCAGCCCGATACACACGCGTTTCCATGAAGACAGTTTCATATTTGGCTGCGTATTTTGATAATAATAATAAATATATTATAATAACAACAATAATTATTCATTAACTTTTAATATTCCAACGTCGTGCACAGTAGAAATCCAAGCAGGTGATTGGCTAATGTTACTTAGCCATATTGCTCTATTGCCATGGGGACCACAACACGATGTGCGCTCAGTTGGAATATTAAATTGTGTTTTATTGACAAATACATGCACTTGCTGACTGTACTGATGAACTCAAAATGTCTTCATACTGAATTCGGCCTTCGGCTTTATTCATTATTTATCGTTCATCGTACAGTCAGCGCGTACCTGTATTTGTCAGTATTCACTATTTTGAGTTCACCGTACAGTCAGCGCGTACCTGTATTTGTCAGTATTGACTATTTTGAGTTCACCGTACAGTCAGCGCGTACCTGTATTTGTCAGTATTGACTATTTTGAGTTCATCGTACGGTCAGCGCGTACCTGTATTTGTCAGTATTGACTATTTTGAGTTCATCGTACAGTCAGCGCGTACCTGTATTTGTCAGTATTGACTATTTTGAGTTCACCGTACGGTCAGCGCGTACCTGTATTTGTCAGTATTGACTATTTTGAGTTCATGGTACGGTCAGCGCATGCCTGTATTTGTCAGTATTGACTATTTTGAGTTCATCGTACAGTCAGCGCGTGCCTGTATTTGTCAGTATTGACTATTTTGAGTTCACCGTACGGTCAGCGCGTACCTGTATTTGTCAGTATTGACTATTTTGAGTTCATCGTACGGTCAGCGCGTACCTGTATTTGTCAGTATTGACTATTTTGAGTTCATAGTACGGTCAGCGCGTGCCTGTATTTGTCAGTATTGACTATTTTGAGTTCATCGTACAGTCAGCGCGTGCCTGTATTTGTCAGTATTGACTATTTTGAGTTCACCGTACGGTCAGCGCGTACCTGTATTTGTCAGTATTGACTATTTTGAGTTCATCGTACAGTCAGCGCGTGCCTGTATTTGTCAACAAAACACACACGCCAGTTTCTAACCCTTAAGTATTGCGCAGATTTCATGAAATGGTCAAATGCGCATTACACTTTTCACTAACTATTAAAATATTACTCCATATACTAAAAAAATAGCGTAATATCAATTAATGACAATTTTACGTATATTTGTAAGGTAAAATCGAATTTGGAAAAAATTACAGACATTTGTATGACCAATGGGCAACGTGCCAGACAAACGTCTGCCATAAAAAATCGCGACTTTGGCGACCTGTAACTTTGCTCCCAAACATCGTACAACCCTTAGATTTGGAGATGAGACTAGTTTTGAGGTGTTCTTACAGCAGTATACACGACTTTCATAATGGCCGCCTCCTAATTTGCATATGTGATTTTCCGTTTCGGTTGTTTACCCACATTTATAGAAAATATGAACATTGCCATGTGAAAGAGCATGTCGACATTAATGAACTTGTGAAAGTTGAGTGCTGTAGCTTAAAAAGCAATGAAGTTACAGCAAGTTGAAATTAGAGAGATTTGTATGAGAAAAACAACGGACGCCTTACTAGCCTCGCTTTCATGTTTTTCTGCATTAGAAATGCTCATAGCTCAACAGCAATTCTCCACATTGCTCTAAAACTCAAAAATATTACTAGTTTTAATGTGATCTTTCATGTGGTAGCATTGGTTTCCCTCTACAGATTTATCTTCCAAATTATGCAAATTAGGAGGCGGCCATTATGAAAGTCGTGTATAAGCGTCTTTGTTAGAGAGCCAAGAAAACGACTACTTGTAAAACCGTGTTATGGGTGAATACAGGAGTTTTAACGTGACATTTCGCCCATGGGTAGGGAAGTCAGTGATCAGTTGTGAGACCTCCCTTATACAGACACTAGAATAACAGGAGTATAAGTGATCCAGGCGTTGATGTTTTATTAATCAGAGTCTGTATTACAGATACAGATCTGATATTTTATTAAGCATGTCTGACACCGGACACATCAACGTTTTATTAATCATTTTTATATCCAACAAGAGCTAGTGTCTAGCTGTCGACGTATGGACTGAATATCTAATCAGGTCTGTACTGGGTATCACGTGGTTTCATTCAGAGAACATGATTGGCTGGCTAGCATCCTTATGAAATATTTATGAGGTTTAAAAGTAAAGATTATAAATGTTAATTGTTTTCCTTGTGTCCAATAAGGTATGTCTTTCCTTACTTAAAAAAAGTATTTCCTTACTTAAAAAAGTATTTCCTTACTTAAAAAAGTAGTTAACGTACAAGCTTTATAAAGGCGCTGTGTCTGGAACCAATGTTCGATTGGTGGCTGTTAATTGGCTTCAAACAGTTAAAGTCCCCTCCCTGAAATGGCCTTAATGCTTGATTGAAAGGTTATTATGGGAATATTTTCGGCCTTAAAGACTAGATTGTTAAAGACTAGCACAGTTTGTTTATCATTTGTGCACCTTTACTTTGATTTCATCCATCCCACACGTGCTAGGGTAATCAGTTCATGTATAAACTATACTGAAAATAACCTTTTTCCGGCCCGGAACGTGAGGGCGTGTCCCTTACCGTGACACAGCTCCTTTAAAGTTAAACACAATGAGGAATCATAACTATAGTTTGATTAAAACAGATGAACGCATTTACAAAAGGGTTTCAAAACCCTCGAGCTACCAATTTATTTCATGACTAAATTTTCGGCTTCCATTTTTCTCTTATGAACTCAAGAGCTACAAAAAAACAATTGCAACCCAATATATTGTGAAGTTTTCTCTAAAGCATCCGTTAAAAGGTGTTAAGTTTACGAAATCTAAAGAGTGAGCTCTGAACATTGTTATAGACTGATAAAAAAATTATTGGATCATGAGCTCGTCAAATTGCTTAGTATTTCAACACCACTCAGTAATAAGTAAAGGCGATTCTGTGTGTATAACAACTTTTACATTACCCAGGTTCCAGAGGCCCAAAAAGTCAGTTGGCGAGAGAGAGGAGAAACTAGGAGAGAGAAGAAAAAGAAAACCTTTGGTGTTATCCGGTTCAGAATTTGAACCTCGTCCCTGATTGGAAAATTTACTCATTACCAGGCGCAACCGTGAGTTCTGAATGTAACAGTAATTTTCATTGGCTTACCACTGCCCAGCAAAACCTGTTTGACGTGTTTTCTTGATTTGAAACGTGAGATTCTCAATGGATATAAACACCAGGGCCGGGTTGTTCAAAGCCCGATTAGTGCTAATCCAGAGTTAATTTCCATGACAACCAATAGGTTTTGTGCAGAGTTAATCCAGGATTAACACTAATCGGGCTTTGAATAACCCGGCCCAGAGGATCTTCTTTTTCTTCTCTGTTCTCTCCTCTCCAGTCTCTCTCGCCTCTTAATTCGCTTTTTATTCTTCGCGGCTCTGGCACCCACGCCACGGTACTTTCTCATTTTAATAGTAACGAAAAACAAATCAGAAAGTAGCGAAGCTGCTTCTCCAGTTGTTATGGTAGAACTCAATATTAAAAGTCTTTGCTACTAATTCTAACTGACTGCGGCCGGAGGAGTCATTGTTTCATTTGAAGAATTAAGACACTTACAAATCAGTGCTAACCATCGATCACATTGTGAGAATACATTAAACTTGATACCACATTAGGCAAAATCATTGTAACAGAAGGAATGTAACAGGAAATAAAATATTTTAAAAGTCAAAGGTTTCTTTCTTGACACCTGTTTCGTAAGGTGGAAAGGTTCCTTAATTTCTACAGTCGAACTTCGAACCGGGAGCTCCAAGAAGATAATGTTTCACTTTTAAAATAACGTACACTTTATTCCAGACGGACAAATGATGAGATATATCATTTATTCGTCATTTTATCTCTCTTTCAATCATGCAGTGCAAATATCGCACGAATCAGCAATTCCTTTTATTTTTCTAAGGACGCTAGTTACCACTTTCAATAGGTCGGCATCAAGGCATATATTCAAAAAGCTATCAAAATTAAAACTTCACGTAAGCGAAAATTACAGATAGTTTAATCTGCACGGCCTTCGATTTAATCCTTCATGATTAAGCAACTATTACTGTAAAAGAATAGGGAAGTGAAAAAAGAAATGCTTAGACAGTTATGTAGCAAAACATCACATAAAGATACAAAAATGAAACAAAAGCAGATCCGCCCGCGCGCTCGACCCCTCGAGATAGCGGGATTGGGCGGGCCGACACGCGCGCAGTCTCAACACAGGTATCCCAAACTCACTATGAGTGGTTTAGAAATTGTATTAAAATGAAAGTTTGACGGTTTTTTGTTTCTCATTCCCACCTTCTTTTGAACTAAAAGAGACGGAAGACCGAGGTTCGAGTCCTCGCCGGCGAACCACATTTTCACATAGTATGTCATATCTTTCTCTTAATTGCCTTTACATACTCAGTACCTTTGATATGACAGATATACAGTATACTATAAACTACCAGTCTAAAATCTATGGTGGCTATTTACAATAGTATAAGTCTAAAAAACTATTAAACAAATCATATATAATTATTTACAATATATACAAATTATGTAGGGACACTTAAGCAATACATAGAATGCAGGTGGCATGTTTTTGCATTCATCATTTCGCAGCTAAATACAAGCTTCAACCTCTGACCATATAAACTAACTATAACCCTAACCCGAACCATAAAACATACCCTAACGGAGTTTTAGGCTAAAACTGATCACAGGCAAACGAGTTTTGCGAAAATGGCGAAGCCATGACAACTTAGAACACATGTCACATAGTATGACTGTAGATCTGTCACATCAAAGGTATACTGAGTATGTAAATGCATGAAAGAGAAAGATATGACATACTATGTGAAAATGTGGTTCGTCGGGGGCGGACTCGAACCTCGGTCTCCCGCACACAGCGGTCAAACGTCTGCGCATGCGTCAAAAGTCTTGCAACAACAACATATTCCAAGATAAATTCAAAGCGAGCCGGCGGCCGTCACTATTCACACACCCGTTTTCAGACCTTGAGAACTTTTTTGGTAAATTACGAAAAAGTTTGGTAAACTCACAGTTTGAAGTTTGTTCAATTTCCCGTCGACTGTGACAATAAAAAGCTTAACTTTCACGTATTTTTCTTAACTTTTTGGGGTAGAAGTTCACTGTAATATGTTTTAAGGTAAATTTTGCGCGGGAAATTCGCGCGGCCTCCCACCAGACTGACCGTAATACGCACGCGCAGACGTTTGACCGCTGTGTGGATCTCCCGCGTTCAAGGCGGACGTGATAACCGCTGACCGGATTTTCTAATTTACATTCAGCATTCTGCAAAACATCCTCTTTTCCCCCTGTGTATAGAGCTCTCCCCCTTTTTTCCCTGTGTATAGCTTAATTAGAGCTCCGCGCTGTTGAGTGATACTGAATGTTCTTGGTGTACGAAAGAGATAAAAGCAAACATAAATTAGTATTGAAAAGATTTAACATGATCTTGATGATAGGCTATTGAAACTTTGCATAAAAAGAAAAACACAACTCTTCAAAATCAGACGTGACCATATATTATTACAAACCGGTTCCTACTCGAGTAAATTTGGATGGGTTATCGATTTATCAGGATAAGAGGCTTGGGCAGCTGATGTGATGAGCTGATTGAGCCTTTTATTTACAATTGTATGAACAGGAAAAAAATAATAATATTCACTAATTAGCATTCAAGTTTATTCAGGCTCGCACGTCAACCGATATTTAGATTTCAATTATATGAAACTAGCTCCACTGAACTAGAAATTGCTGCTGAACCACCGACGACAAAGGACTTGGATTCTTATCATTCGAATGTGTATCATTGACGTATACCTAATAGGTTGTTGCGGTAAGTAAAACAAGTTATCTCATGCCAGCAAATACACGCATAGATATATACTGTCATTTTGTGCTCATAATTGAACGATTTGATATTTTCCTAAAGCCAGTTGATTATAAATTCAGTTGTCTTTTTAAAATAATTCAGTACTGAGATTCACCAATTCTGCGATATATTTATATTCAAGTCGATGAGCCTTCCCCGAATCTTTTCGAATCCCATCGAATTCTAGTTAATATTTGAAGCGAATTTGGCTAACTGTCTGTTATGACTGCTCGGAAGGCCGGGTGTGCTTTTACTATTACTTTAGATGGATATTCTACAACAATAATATGCCAATATTTTTCACATTTATCATAAATGTAAAAAAGAAGGGTAAATTTTAAATGACAAATCTTTCCATCTTTTATTAAATACAAATCTATTAATTTTCCTTAAAGTTGATCCCCGGGCATACACGGCCGAGCATTTGACCGATTTTCTCTCCCGGGGTTGGGGCATTTGCCAGGAAAGAAAGTTTTTTTTTGGGGGGGGGGGGTGGGGAATTGGTCAAAGAGAGTCAAAATAGCGAATGTGCACTTGTTCCAAAGCCCCACTGTGGGTCATTTGCAACGTTCCGATTCAAAAATGTAAAATGCCCCACAAATGCCTGGGGGGAATGGGCAGGTTTGGAATTGATAGAGCCATTAATAATAGTCAGAATAATCACACAGCACTACTAGTACATCGAATAAATGATAGTAATGAACGAAGCTTCCTTTCCCAATCAATATCTCTGAAAACTGTAACCTATTGAACATTGTTTTAAGTATTAATATTTTTGATTAAAAAAATCATTTTTCTCTCGAAATAACTGGTCAGCTATGATATAAAGGATATAAATACGTTTACCTCTATTTTATACTATATCAAGAGAACAGAATATCGTAGTGTGTAGTGTGCGATGATAATTTCGAATAAAAAATATTTTTAGTAACCGGAAGCAGTTGAAGCAAAGTGGGCGCGCGCGACAACTATAAAAAAATGGCACGAAAATATTGCCCGTGAAAACTGAAAAGGCGGCAAAATATTTTCGCGCCATCTTTTTAGTTGTCGCACGCGCGCGCCCACTTTGCTAGTTTGATTCAACTGCTTCCGGTTACTAAAAATAGATTTTATCAGGAGCCCATTACCAGGAACGTTCATCTCCCATACTTGGTCTGTGAGTCAGCGTATGATTGAGCTATATTTAGAATAGATCTGATTCTCACGGGAGGTCTCGTGCCCTCACTTTGAGAATCCAATCAAACCATAATCAGGACAATGCAGTGTTAGTAAATCACCTCAAAGAACAATAGATAATTCTCAATCTCGATAATTACGGCAAGCGTGCACGGATCGCAGTGGCGTCAGAAGGCAGTTACCCAGGAAACATATTCTAAAAATAGCTCAATCCGGATATGGACGCTCCTGGTAATGGGCTCCTGTATCATTGCACTGCGCGCGTTTTGGAGATACCGGTGAACCAGTATTGATCTAAATTGATACTTCGCGCATCGATCTTTGACATGCTAGTTCGATCAAAACAGAATGAAGTGATCATTAACTCTGATGTGCGTTCATTCCACTTCAGTGTTTCATTCAGCACGTCCCGAGTTATCAATCTAGTGTAACTAAATACTCGTAAAGAGATAAGGAGAGCCAACAGACTACTGAGGAAATAGTTCGCAATGCTGACCTCGCCCTGATTTTGCTCAGCGGATTTAATTGATACTATTGGGACTGCGCACACACGCGAGGCAAGTTTCGTTTTCGTCGATCATGCGCAGTAAGAAATAAAAGAAGGATCTGGGTTCGACCACTGAACCAATTCAAGTCGATTTTATCATTAAATATAGCGGAAATTTAGACTCTCTTGGCAATTTTTTATTATGCTTATTTGAACTGAATTAATATGCAAAATATTCATATTTGTTGTAGCTTAGACATTACTATTTGTTTAGATTTTCCTGGGCATTTGTCTACCTTCAAATCACTTCCGAGTGATCCTCTACATCTAACCTAACCCCTCCCCCTCCCCCCGAAACTCATATTTTGTGGTCGGGGGTGGCGTCGTGTTTTTAGGGATTCAAATTGGCGCTGTGGTATTTTTAGAGTCTTTAAGCAAAAAACAAATGCTTCTCAAATCTGGTATTTTTAGGAGATACATAGGCCTCAGAGTTTAAAACATTATGCTCGTAATTGAAATGAACCCAGCTCGCATGCTAGTGTGAATTTTTTTTATTATCGCCGACCTTATTCGAGGACCGAATTTAAGGAAGAGGTCAAAACAATGGTACTCTGGCGGGGACCCAAGTTTGATGGAAGGGGGGGGGGGGGGGGGGGGGGGGTTGTACCCGAAACCCACCACCTATTTTGGCAAAATCTAGATTTTTGACCACAAATATCTTCTTGAATAAAGTACTTATTGAAGAAGTACGTGTAACTATATTTCTAGTTTCTATACAGGCAGAGAAAAACGTGTGTCTACATTAAAATCAGGTATCCCTATTTTAGAAAACATATAAGCAAATACCGTGAACAAAAATCCTGCAAAAATACGTTGGATCCGAAGTGAGGACCTATGCAGCCAAAAATATAAACAATAAAGAATGAAAAGTCCGAAGACTACAGCAAAGCTGATATACAACGTAAAATTCTAACACAAAGCACTACGGTTAGCTAGGCCTGACACGAAAAGCGCTCGGACTAGATTGCAGCCATAGACCTATTTTTTATCGGATTGCAGCCATAGCCCTATTTTACAACGCGATAAAATTACCCTCGAAAAAGGAGGTATTAGCCGGCACCCACCACCTCCCCTGACAAAATTGGATCCCATTCGAAATCCATTGTTTTGACCTCTTCCCTTAGCGGTATATTTTAGGCTATAAAGTGTTTTAACTGACAAGTTTAGATAAACTTACTTATGTTTTTAGAATCAGTGCATTTTCTAGGTGAGGCATTTCAGTTTAGGGACATTTTTCTAGCTTTTCCGACGGGCATCCCGACCGTCCCCCCAAAACCTCAACCTAATTAAACTAATTAAAACAATATGCATAAAAAATAAAACCAGTGGTAAATATATATATATATATCCCATCATATAAACCACAACGACTGCAAGTTCCGATTATGATCCCGAATTTGGGTAATTTCGAAGGTTCGAAAATAAACTGTTAATTCATTTGTATAACTCTCTATATTATTTTCGACCATTTCTTCAGTTATCCAGCTTATTCCGATCAATAATATAATCGCGAGTGCATGGTCTCCTGGCGAGTCTTCATGCCGTGATAAATTCTACCCAGAGGGCATATCGCGTCGTGATGCAATACTACCCAGAGGGCATAGCGCGTCGTGAAGAAACAACTATTACTTTTCTCGTAGACGATGATTCTATTTCTATTACAGTGTTCTCTACTTACGGTCAGTAAATCTATTCTTAGTTTGTTTTGACTGACAAGTGTAGATAGATTTACTCAAATATATATAATGAAGCTTTGGGACGGCGGCACCGGAACAGACGCGCGTTTTCTTACGGTCTTACGGAGCTACAACATACCTAAACTTGTCAATGCAATACTTTATACTATGAATGGTATACAATCTTGGTATTACTATCTAAATAACACATGAGGACAACTTCAACTCTTCGCTTGGTCAATCTGACTTCATGGTGAAGATGTAGGAGGTAATATTTAGAATTCCATAACGTTTGCGATTCTATTCTGAGCTATAGAGATCGCCAAATATAGTTCACAGGCGTGGGCAGGGTAAGACCATGTACAGTTTGTGTTAATTTTCTTGACTGAAACATGATGTTTGACATATGAAATTGTCAACAGAGGAAAAAGCGCGGAAACGCCTTGTGGGACCCCACTGCGATGATCTGAGCCAGACAGTCAGTACCGCTCGTATTGGCTTACCCAACAATACAAAACACCCTAATCTTTAGAACGAGCAGCACAAAAACAATAGAACTCATTTACAGTATAATGAGTCCCATCAGAATACAAGTCTCGAGTGGTACTGTATTAATCTATGATCTGAGCATGCTCGAGATTGATCATGAGGTCCGATGTCATCCATGGCAATGGGGCCGGGGTATGGATAGCCTGCGAATAGGTGAAAAATCCCAGGAGCCAGAAAGAAAACCCACCCACCCGGCCGTACGTGACCTGAACAGGAGCTGAACCGGGACCGCTTATAGGTTTAAGGCAGGAGGCCATGGAGTGACGCCCTGCTTGACTCTGATCCTAGAAACGTTCCGAAGTTTCGTTTACTTTATTTTAGTTCATGTTACTTATAGTCTTGAGGGAGTTTTAAGCCTCGATTTACTGACTGTCGTCAGCGGTGCTAGTTTGGCATGGTTGGGTGTCTTCATGACTTGCCCAATCACATTTAATGATTTTATAAAATTCAACTTACTCAGTGCTATATCTCATCACACAAGACATAACATTAACAAACCGGTACGTATTTGTGAAAGCTGAAAACAGACTCTTTTCTACTTGATGGATCTAGAGGGGGTTGGCAAGTTCAAGTTTCACACTGTTAAGAGAAGAATGTAAAGTAACAACGCTATAAATAATTAATACAAAAGAGACAGTTCCCTCCGCCATTCTGAATATGTAATGCACTCATGAAAACGAGGCGAACGCTGACTCGTCCGCGAATATAAACCAAACAAGTGAATTATCTTAAAACATATCGAGAAATTCGCTATACAATTGTGTAATATATTAAGCAATTATTGGATGAGGTTGAGCATGACACAGACCGAGGTCTTGATAATTTTCGCTATCATGCGAAAACCGAATTCAATAATTGTTTTATTATACATTTTTAAGAATGGAACGCCGCATAAAATTGGTTTGTCAAGTTACGATTGGTTTTCTGCATGATTCAAGATCAGTTTTCTTTCATATTCGAGCTAAAAATTGCATTTATTTTACGAGTTTAGGAGAAAAGAATGACTAGAAACATAGCTGAGCGCTAAAATGGCTCAAAATAACGAATTTCTAGCGTAAAATTGTCGTATTTGCTTAACATCGAGCGCTAAGTATTGCTGGTTTTCACTCAATCCCCAGAGATTCAAATGACAAAGAGCATGGCGGCCATGTTGGTGCCCCAACAAAAGAACCTAACGAGGAATCTATTGTTTAAGGGCGCCAACATGGCGGCTATGACGTCAAGTGAAAACCAGCAATTATCTCCTGCAGATAATGTTGTACGCATGCGCACTTAGTGCTATAGCTATGGAGAATCCGTTGCGTGTTCTCAGCCGATCAGAATCGAGATGTGAGTAAAATGTATAACAATAAGCAATTATTGGACGAGGATGAGCAAAATATCGTGATTTTTTAGTGGCGAGACACTAACAAATCACGATATTTTGCGAAGCTCTGGGTACGAGACTGAATAATTGTTTCATCATTCACGGCATTTAGAGCAACTTTAGTCGCTTTTTTGTGTTTTTGCTCAGTTTTTACTTTCTATCAAACATGCCAAGTCATTTACCGACAGCTCAGGAAAGCGAGCCATGTTGACAAATGCAATGTTACTGCGCATGAGCAGACCATTATTTGCAGCAAAACGGCTTTGCACCGTAATGCGCATGAGCAGACCATTATTTGTAGGCAGTTATTTGCAGTTCTCTCGGACAATCAAAACGACGGAAAATATAATTTGAATGATAAAGTACTTTGACTGTCGTAGCATCGTTCGAGCCATCGTTCGCCTCGTTTTCATGCAGTTTTACACTTTACACGACAATGGCAGAAGGAACTGTGAGGGGGAGTGAGGGGGAGTATTGGTACACACTACCTATGTTGAAATAATTACGATTTGGTTTGTTTTAATTATTAACACCAGATACATATTAAGTTGGCTATTTAAGTTAATTACTTTCTTGTACAAATACATTGAAGGAAAAAAATCACTACAGGCAACGCACTAAACGTGATAACGCAATCAAGAAAACATGAATCAAGTGTGATTTTCGTATAAACTCTTGATAGCATTGGTTACATTTAGCACACAGGGGAAATACAGAATACGAATACAGAAATACAACTTAATCGAATAAGAAAAGGGAAGAAAGAGAAATCGATAAAAATGGCTGCATGCTATATATCAGCTCGCTACATCTAAACTGTGTCAGTCACTTGTACATGTGGGATATCGATCGGTCATTTCCACCGGACGGAAACCGAAACTAATAACGTGTTTTTGAATGTTAGGCCGCCTCTTTAATAGCGACGTATAAACGAGTCGTTTTATTCGACATGTTTGAATTTGGTGCGGCAGGTAAATTACCAGCTGGACCGGCATCATAATTCAAACGCCGCTCTTCTCAGGTGCCCGAGCTAAATTTGCCATCTTGAAGTTTAATTTCTCGGTGAGCAAAAAATAAAATCTAGACCCAGATTCCTTGGTTCAACAGATGAGTTCGTTTACCGAATCACCAGTCGCTCCGCCGACTAAACTTTTAATTTAATCAGTACCCGAGGGTGACCAAATGATAAACGGCTTTCTCATAACGAAAGACAAAAATAACTGCTCAGATTGGCAGATAGAGTATGATTTCTAGGAATACTGCATGGAAGAAAATATGAGATCATTTTGATGAAGCCGATGCTAATTTCCCTTTCGTAACATTCATAGCAGTCGATGCCATTTGTAACAGTCGATGCCACTTTACAGAACAGTCGATGCCATTTGTAACAGTCAATGCCATTTTACATAACAGTCGATGCCATTTGTAACAGTCGATGCCATTTGTAACAGTCGATACCATTTGTAACAGTCGATACCATTTTACAGAACAGTCGATGCCATTTGTAACAATACTTATCAAACACTAATAATTCATGAACCAAAAACAAAGGAAATCAATGAGCGTGGAGGGATCTGTAAATCTGATACAGATTTCGTCCTGATTTACATAAACTTTGGCTTCGATTTTCTTGGCCAAAATAAATCGTATCACCAAAATAACTGAAAACATGACTCTCTACATCTAGACGTTTGATAAGTAAGATAAAGAATTTGCGTCCGATAAAGATCGGCCGCTCATTCTTTATCCGAACACATACAATACAATAGTAATGATTAGTGTATGCTAATGAAAAAGCAAGATAAAGGTTCTAAAAAGCGGTCATCGGCAGCGAAATCCCTCGTGGCGTAGTGGTGAGGGATTAGTGACGGTTAGGGTTTCGTTTAAAATCAGGTTGGGGTTTGTTTCGATTTTTTATATAGTTGAGGATGGCGTACTTGTGAGTAGTTTCGTTCTAAACATTTCTAAGTGTCGCTTCAAGGGCAGAAATGACATCGGCTGTTACAAATGAATGGAATCTAATGTTCTGTAAAATGGCATCGACCGTTTACGAAAGGGAAATTTGCGAAGCCGATGGCACTGGAATTGAACCTTCAAGATTCGGCTTTAAAACACCGACTGTAAACTAGAAAAATAACATCCTGAGATAGAAGAGAAATACCATGCGAATGTCCTTATATAACGGAATGGTTTATGCAACTACAGTCAAACCTGTATATAACGACCTCGTATTAAGCGGCCACCCTGTGTTAAACGGCCAGTAGTGAAGGTCCCGAAATTTCTTCCAGTCAAATACTGTAAACTTTGCCTGTATTATGTGACCACCTGTATTAAGCGGCCGCGGCCACTTTTTACAGTCCCGTTTATGCTATTTCTTGTTATTTTGGCCTGTATTAAGCGGCCAGGCTATTTTTTTAACAGAACTTTGGTCGATATTAATGAAAACGATCAAGTTCATACACGTATTTTTAACCATTTATTTCAAAATATTTTATTCTAAACAGTGTCACTTCTCATCAGTTGTTTTCAACGAACTGACCGGAAACCGTATCTCTAAATGTTTGCTCTCTCTTTACTTGAACACAAATCCCTCTTGATTCAGCTTCGTCTTTAGCCAGTTGATCGAGAATATATCTCCGTTTAGCAAATATTCAACAGTATTCAACATGCGTTAATACATTGTTAAATAAGCAATAAAAAGTTGATTTGACCACGTCCCAAACGTATTTCTGGTGAACCTGTATTCAGCGGCCAACCTGTATTAAGCGGCCACTTACTCATTCCCCGAGGGTGGCCGCTTAATACAGGTTTGACTGTAATTACTTGCATAAATTCCGTTATATAACGAGATGATTTATGCAACTACTTACTTGCATAAATTCTGTTATATAATAAGAACTGGCTTATATAACAGAACAGAATTTATGCAACTAATTACTTGCAT
This sequence comes from Actinernus sp. WN-2022, assembly GCA_030867875.1. Classification (NCBI taxonomy): domain Eukaryota; kingdom Metazoa; phylum Cnidaria; class Anthozoa; order Actiniaria; family Actinernidae; genus Actinernus; species Actinernus sp. WN-2022. Next base: position 9,661,348 of record JAOWCC010001368.1, on the reverse strand, counting down.
AAATTCCGTTATATAACGAGATGATTTATGCAACTACTTACTTGCATAAATTCTGTTATATAATAAGTACTGGCTTATATAACGGAACATAATTTATGCAACTAATTACTTGCATAAATTCCGTTATATAAGATATACTCAATTATATAAAGGGATGATATATGCAACAAATTACTTGCATAAATTCCGTTATATAATAAGTACTGGCTTATATAACGGAACAGAATTTATGCCACTAATTACTTGCATAAATTCCGTTATATGATATGGCAGGATGATTTATGCAACTAATTACTTGCATAAATCATTCTGTTATATAGCGGAATTTATGCAAGTGAGTAGTTGCATAAATTCTGTTCTGTTATATAAGCCAGTATATCTCATGTAACGGAATTTATGCAAGTAATTAGTTGCATAAATCATTCTGTTATATAACAGAATTTATGCAAGTAAGTAGTTGCATAAATTATGTTCTGTTATATAACAGAATTTATGCAAGTAAGTAGTTGCATAAATTCTGTTATATTATATTGAGTTTATCTTATATAACAGAATTTATGCAAGTAAGTAGTTGCATAAATTTTGTTATATTATATTGAGTATATCTTATGTAACGGAATTTATGCAAGTAATTACTTGCATAAATTCTGTTACATTATATAATTGAGTATATAATGTTTTTTATTCACAGAAAAAAGTATTTGCATAAAATGTTTTGTTATATAGAAGTTGATAATCACATATTATGCGAATATACCTCGGAAAGCATAAATATTGCTTATTTATTGTAGACTATAAAGTTGGCATATATGACTACTACATTCTTGAGAAACTTATTTACAGTGTTAGTATTGTTATAGTACTATAGTATTAGAATTAGTATTAGTACTAGAATTAACATAAGTATCAACATTAGCATTAGATTATTATATTCATGAAATTATGAAACTTGAGAAACATTAGCATTAGGATTATTATATTCATGAAATTATTTATATGTAAACTAATTATAGCAATATTTCCTTTCGTATTATTAGGACCCTTTTCCTCTGCTCTTTTACTTATTTCCTTTGTATAATTCCTCTGGAATCTTTTCCCTCAATTTCTCCTCTGCACTTTTTTTCCTATTTCCTATTTATATAATTCTTCTGTTTGTGTTTTTTTCTCGACTGTTATACCTATGGTAGTGATCAACTCGAAAGCCTAGCGGCTACTTTGACCACTACGCACATTTAACCTAGCTCATTAAATTTAATAGCTTACATTATCATTTCTTTTTCCTACATATTTGTATTTTTTTTTAAGGAAAAATAGTGCAAAATAAATTAATCGGAATCGGAATCAGACACTTTCCTCTTCGGAGAGATCCACATTGCTATAGCGCTTGTTCACATCTCTAGCTCCCACACGTGTAGTGTGGTGGCTGGGGTTTAAAGCAGCTTTCGAGCTCGCCGCTAGTCGACGCTAGAGTAACCAGATTCTGAGGCCTATGATCTAAAGTGAGGCTGACGGTCTTGGGGGCTATGCCATGCTGATGAGTCCTAACAAGGACGAAACAGCTGTACATGGTTGCCACTCTACCGGTAATAAGATGTGAGCATGCGTATTAGACGCTAGCTACGTCATAGCGTGTGTTGGGTAGTGCCATGCAACGTGTTTACTTTATACATGTCTTTATACTCCAAACAGACGGGCCGAGACTACCTTTTCACAGGGTCTTACGACACCCCTAGATTTTCGGGCACGTGTACCCGGATCATTTCCATTTATACGAGAAAAATAAGGAGTGCGCGTGCGTGTATGTAAACCATATTACTCCTTATTAGGGAGCGGTCATCATTAATTACTGGGGGGGGTAAATTTAGGGGGAAAGCTAAGATTTTTTGGGCTTCGATTTGGGGAGGGTCACAAATTTTTGGCCGCCTGTTTTAACAATGAAACTTTTACAATATTTTTAGGTTACTTCAATCGATCGTTCAGCTCCACCTCGGAAATGTCCCTTAACCAGCAATCAGCGCGTGCTGGATGCTGCTAATGGGCAACGTTTGAGACCTCAAACATTCTGCTTGATAACGAGGTTTTGAGGAGTAAAACAAAAGAAATGCTTTCCTCTTTTGTTGAAAAAAAGACGTCATTTTTTTATGTTTTGGGGAGGGCCAAGATTTTTTGGGCTGATGTTTTGGGGAGGGCCAAAAAATTTTGGGTCCTCGTTTTAGATATTTTACCGGCCCTCCCCCCCAGTAATTAATGACCGCTCCCTTATATGCAAATAAATTTCCTTAAATTACGTGACATCATTAAAATTACGTGACATCATTAAAATGCATACCTGCTGTTGTCTTCGGACTTGTTATTGTCGTCATAATTTTATATTTTGGCTGGTTAGGTCCACACCTCGGATCCGGTGTTTTTGCAGGATTTTTGTATACGGTATTTGCTTATCAGTCTAGTTTTTCTATATAAATGATTGCCAAACTGGCAATAAAAATAGATCTAACTTGAAATACGTGTCTGAAGAACATTACTACCAAACCAACATCTTTATATTGAACCATTTCGAATAAATCTAAGAATATTTTCACCTTCTGTTTTTCGGATGTTATTATTGGAATGACTTGCCTTTGCATATCAAAAACATTTCAACCAAAACCCAGTTAAAGAAAGCTCTTTTTCGTTACTATATTTCTCAATATTAAACAAATACTGCCGTATCGAATACTTTTGCTTCATAAAGATATATAATTTTCAACATCATCTAATATAATGTATAAGGGCATCACTATTAGGTTTCTATTAGATCACCCTCTGAAATGTAATTTAAGTGGTTTTGGTGTGGTAATGTGTATTTTTTTCTATTAGCTGTTATTGTCTTGTCTGTGTGTTATAGTATAATCTAGATTATATTAAAATAATTTAATTGTCAATGGACGTAATTAACTGATGTGGAAATAAAACAACAACAAAGGCTTTAGTCATAGAAACAACAACATTATGATGGGACAAATAATCTGCCGCCTATGATCTCATGATGGGTTGCGCTGTGCACCGGAATGTCCGTGTTGTTTTGTAAAGCCACATCCTTGTGTCACGTCGTCGGTCAGGCTGACATTGACAATATAATACGCTACACACCCCTCCACCCACATAGGCATAACCGACCAGCGAACCCCGACGCATTTCCGGTTCGTTTAACAAGGTATTACATTGCAATACACTTTATACCAGAGTTCTGTATCCAGTTGTCACGGGTTGCTTACCTTTGAACAGCTAAGCTAAAGAGGGCATACAATCAGTCAACGATAGAACTTCTCGTAACGCGGTTTTTCGGTGACCTTCGAGTTTATTTGGGGAATATATAAACTTCAACCAGATGGCGATACTGAGAAGGAAACTAGAAGGCTACTAGAGGGTTTCAAACTATTCGCCATGGTCGCATCTTCTGGAGGGTTAACAAATGTCGAGAACAAAATCATCATTACAGTGGAATACATAGACAGCGAGGATGAGAGCAGTTCATCATCAGATTCAGGTATATATTCTAATTTTGATCAATGTCCTGGAATTAAACTTCTCCGGCAACTTGATTTCAAACCTAACAGGATAAAGTGACACACAGCTCAGCAGTAGATCGAGTACGTATATCGCAAGATAGGGCCGCTCACTGTCACTGCATGAGATCGAGAATAATTATTCTATACACGTACACATAAAAACAGTGCAATATTTATGATCTGCCGGATTCAAATATAATTTAAATCAGCTTATAGTAAACCGTGAGCAAAGAAACTGAAATCAATGCCATTCCAATATTACTGTAGCATGATATGCAAAAACTTTCTGAACTGAAAACATACTTTTCCGCTCCGTACTTGTACTGGACAAATGTAGTGAACATCCTTGAGAACAGAGTAACACGCCTGAAGAAAAGCTATTAACTCTGTCCTAGATCGTTTACCTGATATTTTAGTTGTATGTTTTGTGTTTGTAATGCATGTGTTATTTCGCTGTTGTTTGTTGGTTCTCTAATCTAGCTTATAAGGTCTCATTGCCATGTATTCGGCAGTACGGTAAGTCGTAAACGCTGACTGACTGCATGCAGTGCAGTTATTTACAAATCACTTTAAAGATTCTCTATCAGTAATTTTCTCCGCCTCGTAACGGTAGATTACTGTCGTCCACAACCATAAATATATAACATGTAGGCTGTCAGCTATAAATAAAGTTACTGTAATGTATTTTACACTTGAAGTCGACCACGAAGGGGCGATTCTTGATGTCAGTTCTACCGCTAGCAAAGTCCAATATCTAGTTTATCATCCGACAAACCGGTAGCCTGTACACAGACCTTCGTAATCCCTTCAAAGGAAGGAAAAGGAGTTTTGAGTTTTGAGGGGAGACGGACGGCTGAACACAGGCTAACAAACCGGCAGCTCTTGACGAACGCACTTTGCTAATCTATGATCCTTCCAGTCATAAGCGTAAACAGTGACGGAGGTAGCTCGGAGGTGACCCGAGTTCAGGCGCGACCCACACGTGACTGAGATGCACCGAAACGTAACGACAGTGTATATTAACTGTTTAACATAAACCAGAAGGAGAAAAACACAAAATGAGAATCAATTTAGCCTGGCCAGAATACAGGCGTTTTCCTCACCTTAGACTTCTTTCCACCGAAGGAGAGTTAACAGAAAAAAGATCGTTAAAAATCTGTTTTGAGCGTCAACATTTTGGTACTGAGTATTGTTTTCTCAGTCGATCACGGTACTTTTCGAGTTTTTTTATTTAACTGTTTAACAAACTGAAACCTTTCCTGAAGAAGGCTTCCTTTTTCTGAGCTTTGTTACTGTCGACGCGATCACAGCACTCGATGCGCTTTAATAATTAAGGTGGCATACTATGGAACAAGAGGCCTTTATATTTCATCTAAAAGCAAATGACGCTTATGTTCATTTGTTGTTCCCGTTTCAGTTTCGATTAGGAAATAGGACGAAAAACTTCAACAAGTAGAGCAAGTGCATGTATGGTAATGAGATCGACTGTTTGCGAAGGCCTCGTGAGCGTCGCCAGACCGTATCTAAACACGGCCGACGAACTTTACAGCTCACTCAACGAAATTGCTCTCTGCTATCAGTTTTTTTAATACACGTACACAACGCAATAATGATGATTATCGTAGCATCAGGACTTCATGCAGGTACGAGTACCAGTTAATTAGACAGATTAAAAGACAGCTGAAGAATTTGAACGTATCTAGAGGGGCTGAATGGGGTTAACTGATAACTGAGAAATGGCCAAAAATATTACTGTTAACTGAGAATTTTACCTTTTTTTAGCTGTTAGCTGATATTTGTGAGATAGCTGTTACCTGATATTTCATTATTTTTTATTAAAATGACGTAAAGTCACATGCTATTATTGGCTTTTCGGATGGTTTTCGACAGATTTGATCCAGTTGATAATCGTCAAATATTAAACATGACACATCAGAGTTATCTGATACTAGAAAAATCTATTGAATAGACAAAATGTAGTGTTTGATGTTGAATTAGCGGTTATTATTCATTTCATACCAGCAAATATGTATTCAAATCAGGTTAGGGTAGTCTTTTTATATAACTTAACTGATAACAGCAAAATTTAACTGATAATTGATAAATAGCTAAAAATTTAGCTGTTAACTGATATTGGTACCCCCCCCCCCCCATTCAGCCCTTCTATCTAATCTAATGGGAATTTAGTCACAAAATAGGATGCAACTTTGCATAACTTCAGTAAACCCCGCCGCAAAGCTTTTGCTCATGTTCATTTGCACTGAAAACAGTCACAGTATTATCTTTTAAATGTCCAACACACTGCTTTTTAATCTAGTCTCCGGTCATGATCCAGTTCTGATTGTATAAGGCGCTCATAGCTTACTGCTGAATGAATGAAGTAAATAGACCAGTACGCGGTTAATTCCGACATTTTGAAAGGAGTGCAAACATGGCGCGAAATACAGTGTTTGTATGGGAATCCGATGCCAAATAATTTCCGTAAAATCGAATTTCTGAAGTATTCACTGTCTGCAAATTAAAATACCAGGTAAACGATTAACTGATCTGAGGGTGTTGCTGTACTGGGAAGCGTCACAATCGTGTTTTCAGTTTTCCATATATTTGTCTGTAAATTTTCCCGCGGACTTTGACTCGTTATTACAGACAATTGCAAATGTGTGGTAAACTGAAAACACGATTGCACGCTTCCCAGCACAGCTACATCCCTAAAATTTTGATCAGTTAATCTCTTACCTGGCATTTTAAGTTTGCAGACAGTGAATATTTCAGAAATTCGATTTTACGGAAATGATTTGGCATCGGATTCCCATACAAACACTGTATTTCGCGCCATGCTTGCACCCCTTTCAAAATGTCGGAATTAACCATGAAATTGTCTATTGACAGGCGGCCTCTGCAAGGTTTTTCATTACGGTGAATGCTGGAGAATTGCGCCAGAGCCGTAAATCAGCATTTCACTAAGAACCCTAGATGAGAAAACCTTTTCTTCTGTTAATTAAAAGGGGCATTGTCAACCAACAAATGATAAACTTACTCATGACGAAATACAAAAGTAACTACTCAGATTAGCAGAGTATACTTTCCAGGTAGACTGCAGAAAATTTGAGACAATTTTGACGTAGGATGGCAATGATTCGAGTGGATGAAAAATACTGCTTTTAAGAGAAATTTTGGTCAACTTGAAACAAGTTCACTGTAACCGAAATCAAGTTTCTAGACTGACAAGCTTTCGTAATCCACTTTAATATTTGCCATCCTAAGTCAAAAAAGTTTGAAAACATATCAGGACATTCACATGGTATTTCTCTTCTATCTCAGGGTGTTATTTCAATTCGATTGACATTCCCTTTAAAAACCTAAAATATGTTTACAAAATGTCCTTAGTCATTGGCTTGTGGTGAGGGCGCATATCCTAATAAGATTGGCATCGGAAAGCTTTTCAATGGACGACCTTTGCTATGACGTTCTCTTTCAGATATTAGTCTTAAAACTTGGTTTCTATTTTTAGTAATTCCCACGCAGGGAAATCGAGCATCTTCCGTTTAATAATGTGATAACCGCAAAAGTCATTGTCTATATTTAACTTGAGCTATATTAGTTTCACGATACTTCGTCATGCGTTTTTTTACACCACATCTGGGGAACATTACTGACTACAGTCATAAATGGCGGCGTTTATTTGAAAATTTGAAAAGCCTTTTTATGATAAACTATTCTCAATTCCTAAACGACCATATTAAAATTAGTAATATGGAAAAAATTAAGAGGTCTTGTATCAATTTGATCAAAATTACAGTGGTTTGTATGAAGCCTCTTTCCCATGTTTCATCATACTTGGCTGATTTCATACAAATTCTCTTATTTCGAAAGCCTAATAGAGGGGCTGAATGGGGTTAACTGATAACTGAGAAATGGCCAAAAATATTACTGTTAACTGAGAATTTTACCTTTTTTTAGCTGTTAGCTGATATTTGTGAGATAGCTGTTACCTGATATTTCATTATTTTTTATTAAAATGACGTAATGTCACATGCTATTATTGGCTTTTCGGATGGTTTTCGACAGATTTGATCCAGTTGATAATAGTCAAATATTAAACATGACACATCAGAGTTATCTGATACTAGAAAAATCTATTGAATAGACAAAATGTAGTGTTTGATGTTGAATTAGCGGTTATTATTCATTTCATACCAGCAAATATGTATTCAAATCAGGTTAGGGTAGTCTTTTTATATAACTTAACTGATAACAGCAAAATTTAACTGATAACTGATAAATAGCTAAAAATTTAGCTGTTAACTGATATTGGTACCCCCCCATTCAGCCCCTCCTAATAACTTGGCGAACATTCTAGTAGAGATTCGGCTTCTGTACTTTACAGTATTCAAGTTGCGTGTGCTCTTTCTGGTAATAATATTCGCCTTTCTTTACGCGGCAGAGGCTTCGTAATTGTGATTGATGCGATGCTGAGTATAGAACATACGCATTTTTCTTTAATTGTTTTTTAATAAACTAACAAGTGCTGTTGAACGCGGTATGCTCAGAAATTAATCCTTTCTGATCCTCTCTCGTCGTTCACGTAAAAAGAATCCCGATGTATTGGATGAATAAGAAATTTCAAATCGCATGTAGGGATTACTGGTCACGTATGGTGACTTCGAAGTAAGATCTACCGGCTGGGAAAGGCTGGTTTTCATGTCAGTCGAACTATTGTATATATTCAATATATATATACGTTGATCAGCTTTGCCGCAGGGCAAATCGACTATTCTGTTAGAGTAGTTTCGACAGGGGCCTGTTAATTGTTGTGGAGTCCTACTCGAACACCGAAATCAGGTAACTTCTTTGTTATCTTTTGTAAGCAAGCGAGAGAAAGTGGAGTTCGAACGAGCACTCGATCCCCTGGCCGGGATCGTACAAGCAGTCGTAGCTATTATTTACAATTCCGTTATGCATGTAATCAGACTAATATAGGCAGGGAAAGCACTTGGGGAGGAGGTCGATAGGTGCGGCCAAACTTCCCTCAGTGCTAGGAGTGGTCACCCTCTTCTAGCAGGAACGGCCAAACTGTCTTTTTAGCTATCAATAATTCTAACTAAAAATGGATTATGTTACTCGTTTATTTCTTGCATAACAGAGCGGATTCCGTACGAAAGAGATTCGGCAAGAAACGACCGTATTCAACGTTGCCGTTACCGTATCTTACTCTGCAATTTGATTGGTTTAGAATGGCATAAACAATTACATACCATACCATACCATTGCCGCACCGTACTATGTCTCCTGTCTTTTTTCACACGCATAAGCGCCGTCGTTGCATGCAAGGTTTTTCTAGTACGGCTGGAGTTCACTTTTCAATTTCTGGCTGACTGCCACATTGTTGCACAACCAAACCGACTAACACAGGGTATTAAAGGCGTTGGAAATATTGCCGGATACGAATGCCACAATGTGAGTTGATTTACACCCCCACTTTTGCGAGGAGTTGGGAGTTCTAAACGAAAAGCCGGAATGAACTAAAGAAAAGCCGGAGTGAGCTGGTAATTTACTGATTGGTCACGGTGTAACATCAGTCTATCTGTTGCCGGGAGAAATGGGATATTTCAGCGGAATTATAGAAATCTGTAAACTTGCTTTGGAGGGTATGGATAAATCCTAATTGTTTACAGGGGTGATGTAAAGCAAAGCCGAGACTGTAAAACAGTCCATTCAGGGCTACGAGCGAGCGACGAGAAACCAAGCCACGCTATCTATAAATGAACTATTTTTCAGTCATGTGCATGACAGTTTATATTCATTGCATGAGTACTGTTCTACCTGGACGGTCATTGGTTTAGCTTTACCGTATGTCAGTGTGAAATATCAAATACAGACTAACAGATCAGAGAGACACTATAATTATGGTGCATGGAGTATCAACTGGTCTGAGATGTGTTTCACACTTAGGTCAGTTTTGGAAAAGGGACCGATGGACGTTAAGATCGGACTCCCTCTTCCCCCTAAACGTTCATTGGACGTTAACTAATTCCTCATCGGTTTTAGTATGTGAGAGCTTTCTCGATGGGGGTTCTTATTCCAAGATTTACCAAGTATATCGGTAATAATGTTGAGAGTAAATCATTAGCCTCCCCCGCTCTCGGGGAGGCTCGTGATCCTCAACTGAACTATGATCGGCTTTTTCATTGGGATATTGTTTCACCACTGAGCATCTATAGACGTGTGGAGAATGGTGTTTATTGTTTAAAACTGCCGTAGTCATTAGCATGTCATCAAACGGAGACTAATTTCGCTCGATCAGCGATTTAATTGACTCTAACTGCTTAAGCACAATCAAAGAAATAACTGAGTCTAATCAGGAAAAGATCATAACTAGTTATAAAAGTTCCCGACAAACTTAGTTAACCGCAACATTTTAAGTTTGTGAGGGTGACCTCCTTGGCGAATGATTTTTTCCTTTCAAAAACTTTCAAGCAGAGTGGGTTATTTGTTCACTTGATTTGCATCGCGGACGTCACAATGATTTACAGGACCAAATTAAAGCTCTTAGAAATGACAAGAACAAATCATGGTCTGGTATTGACAACACACTAGAGACCCTCGCAAAAACTCTGTCTGAAAAAAACCCGGGGTTCCAAAATTAAAACAGTCTTCATATCTCCTGAAGTCTTCATATTTTCACTCAGACAATATTGTTCAGAACGCGAAAAGAATGTTAACAAAGTTCAGTAAACAATCTAAGTGGTGGTTGTGCATTAATACAAAGAAGACATTTGCTAACACTGCAATCTTCCCTTTGATGAATGATTCTGCACGGTCCTAATATTTGCTCAACACAAGAAAATAGCTTTTCCGAAATAATCGTAAAGTACATAAATGTTCTCGGTTAATGCATGTCGATGTATTACCGTTTGTGGCGGCGCAAAGCATGATTGTCACGATCCGTGGCCGTAAAGATATCCCAGCAATCTTATTGGCTGACACTCTAGGTTCTAAAACTTCTAATTATGCTGTACCATGAGCGTGACGTCACTTGGCCCGGTTCGACAGAGAAGCGTTTCATCAAAGAAATCTTACGCGAAATTAGCGCGAATATCTATCCGCCTTGGACTCAAACGGGCAGGAAGCGAGGATAAATCTTCGAAGGGCACGACGGCGCCTTAAATCTCTACTCAATGGCTACATTTGCACTGAAAACCGTGAGGAAAAGGGCTGGCGTTCTTAATCAACAATGATCTAAGCGATACTTCGCCTGCAATTGTCTTCGAGTGGTGTCAAACTCGAAAGACCTATCCGTGGTTAATCGTAGCTTTTGCCAACGGCAAGCTTGCTTTCTCTCCCATTTGGAATGAAACCGATTGAGAATTTTATTAAGAAGTTCTGACGCTATAATATGCCCGAGTTCGGTGAGTGTTGTATGTTTGTGTCTGTGATTTCGGCATCGCTAATTTGTGTGAAAATGAAGTTCTTTAATTGTTCTTGTTGAATCCGTGGTCCAAAGTGCTGGATCTCGGTCGAGACATAACATGTATTCAAGCTCAAATCGATGGCACAAAGCAATGCCCTTGGTATAAGAAACTAGTGTCCGAATTGTGAGCGATATGAACTTGCTTATGGCTGTTACTTAGCTACAGTGCCATGCTAGGAAGTTTGGAATGGTTTGCGTCCCATAAACTCCACAGTTTACACTTCAACAAGGGGTTTCTAACGGCGGTGTATTTTTATAATCCTAGGTCGGGACAATTTGGAACACGAGGAAAGAGGTTGGTTCCATTTATTATGTTTCATCGAGTTGTATTTGTTTAACTAAAGACTTGAACATAATACCACAAACTTATCGGATTTTCGTTTCGTTTGTTCAACCTCTAGTATATGATAGCAAATAATGTAGCCAAAACATGAATAGCAATCCTCAAATGAAGTTGTATGTTTTAAATTAAATGAATTTAATATCTTGTTCATGTATCAAAGATGTAATGATGATGCGATTTTTTTTAGCTGTTTATATGGCCTGGGATATGGCTGTTGCAAGCTATGAATTTGGTGGTTCTCCATTTACAAATTACGGTTAATAAATATAGTATTTCACGATCAACAGTGTTGAAAGGTTCACAGACGTGCAGAAAGTGAAATTCAAAACTCGAAACTCACCGGAGCACGATCCGTAATAGAATTTACATTAGCTGTCTCCAAGTGTAATGATGTGTTTGTGCTTCTTTTGAGGACAGAACAACCTCTAATGGTTCATTGGTAATCAATTTGTATTACTTTTCTACACCCCCACCTTATTTCGTTCTTTTCAAAGGTTTCGTTAAAGATGTAAGATTGTCTAAAGTTGCATGTTTTCGTCCGAATCCTTTCGTCCAGTTTGTACATTTTAGGGAAGTTCTTACGAATCGGCTGACCGAGCACAGTTGGAGGCCTCAAACTCCTCTTCCCCTCTGCTGAAATATTTTCCAAGAAGCACAAACACTGTTTATTATTTTTGTATTTTGAGCTTCTACAAACATCCATGGTTACTCTTCCTGTTTGAGAAATTCGTAGCTTATATTTTGCATTCTTTGTGGCTCCGTTACTATGCTCTTCATTCTCAACATCAAGGAATTTATTTGTTTATTCCATTTATTGTTGTGATTCACAGATGATTCCATTCGAATGTGCGAAGGAAAGTTGTGTTCTTCAAGCATTCAGATAAAGAAATGTGTTGCAGTCAAGGTGAGAAGAACCTCATGTAATCCTTAATTACAGATGTCCGATCGTGCATATATTCCCTGATTATTCGAGCCAAATTTAAGACCCAATATTTGACCGTATTTTAGTTCATAAATCGTATGTGAGCCAAAGACAATGTATAATTACTTGCAACTAATTGAACATACTTTATCGTACAGTATAAGTTATATCGAAAACTTAAGGAACTCGACTCTCCTTAACAAAATAAATTTAATATGCTATGTTTAATTTTCTGCTTTACAAAGTATGTTGAAATTCCACGAAAGATCATATCGTTCTCATTATCACGATGTTGAGAGGGAGGTTTGATCATGCAATGACCAAATATTTACAACTTCTTGCAGTTTTCTAAATGCTTCAAATTCTTTGGTCTTTTTTCTACAATTGTTAATCTGTGATTGAATAAATATTTGAGTGCATGGATTTAATTTGCTATTGTATATGGGATGAAACGAGAAAGTCAGACAGTTATTGAAATCCTTGCATTAATTATCATTGTGCACAATTAATCTGAAGATCAGACTAACTTCATTATTATACAATGAAGTGATTATGTAATTCTCCTAAACCACATTCTCCAAGATAAGATGTCTATAAATTTCATTGCATAACACTATGATGAAGAACATATTAAAAATCACAAACTTGTATGATATGAAAGACATCAAGGAATCAAGTAAAAATATATATTCTGAATTAAAAACAAATAGGGCTTGCTACTAGTTAAGAAAATTTGGTGTGATCAAGCATCAAGGGAGGAGTATTTAACTGTTTGTAGTCATGCAATTAACAGCCACCAATCAAACATTTGTACATACTCAGATATTCTCTTTTGCTCTGACGAAGGGCTAGCACTCAAAATGTCAGCTGCTACTCGCTTTCCACGGTGGTTAGCATACCTCGATCGACTTTAGTTGATTTTACCACTACCAGTGTTTATCTTCCCTGCCGATGCAGACCAACACTAATTTTTACAGGAACTAGTTGCCCATCATACTCAGATATGTATACTCCCTAATATAGTTTTCACTAATACTGGGAGTTTGAATAAAGAAACTAATAAAGAAAAAAGAAAATATAAAATAATCATAAACTATTTAGTTGAATAAAATTAATAATATTTAGTGGTTCTGCTCATCCCATGGTAAGTAAGTAGATAACTAATTTAAATTAAATTAATAAATAATAATATGTAATTGAATAATAAAATACAAATTAAAGAAATAAATAGATAAATAAGTAAGTAAACAAGCAATAAAAAACAACATAGTGATGCCACTTAACCCGTGAGGCATCTAAGGATTGATATGTAGGATGAAACCAGAAAACAAGAGAAAAAGGAAATGCAGCCTAATGGGGAAATGCAGCCTATTAGGCTAGTATCTCATACATGGATGTACTAATCAAATTAATAGATAATAAATAAATTAATAAATGTGATAATTGGGTGGTCTATAGCCTGCACAGGTGGCTAAGGTGGATGACTTGCACAACACCCTTTAATACATGCATGTATATAGCTCCTTTAATACCTGCAGCAACCAGGCTTGATCTGTTTATACACTACAGATATCAAAGTGATTTAAAGTGATTCAAAGGCTCTTAAAAAATGTGTGTACTACATGTACATGACTTGCACAACACCCTTGCTTCTAGCTCCTTTAATACCTACATCAATCAGGCTTGATCTGTTTATACACTACAGATATAAAAGTGATTTAAAGTGATTCAAAATTGTGTGTACTACATCATTGAACTTCATAATAAAAGACGGTTATTGTACATAGTTTATACTTACAGAATGCAAACTGCAAAGAGAGACCTGTGATGACCTGATATGTGTTTAATGTGTGGAACTTTTCTTTATCACAGGTCTGTCATCACGAAGTTTGCCAAGATAGCAACAATGGTCTACCTGTGTCTCTTTGCCTTAAATGTGATGAAGTCCATCACTTAGGTTCCAAGTCCATCCATGCTAGATTTGATATTCCAGGTAGGATTTCACCTCTGTCTCTTTGTCTTAAATGTGATGAGGTCCATCACTTAGGTTCCAAGTCCATCCATGCTAGATTTGATATTCCAGGTAGGATTTCACCTCTGTCTCTTTGTCTTAAATGTGATGAAGTCCATCACTTAGGTTCCAAGTCCATCCATGCTAGATTTGATATTCCAGGTAGGATTTCACCTGTGTCTCTTTGCCTTAAATGTGATGAAGTCCATCACTTAGGTTCCAAGTCCATCCATGCTAGATTTGATATTCCAGGTAGGATTTCACCTCTGTCTCTTTGCCTTAAATGTGATGAGGTCCATCACTTAGGTTCCAAGTCCATCCATGCTAGATTTGATATTCCAGGTAGGATTTCATCTCTGTCTCTTTGCCTTAAATGTGATGAGGTCCATCACTTAAGTTCCAAGTCCATCCATGCTAGATTATTTTGATATTCCAGGTAGGATGTCATAAAATAATTCAAGTCTCGATGTTGCACTCTTGTTTGAGAACTTAGCTGAGGTTGATACTTGAGCAAACTTTAGACAAATTAAGACTGTAAAACTTTAAACCTAGTGCACAAACAGTTGAGCAATCGGTCCCAAGTTCGATTCTTACCTCGCCCCAGCGTATCTATACCAACTCTTCTATAATGATCCGAGTAGCTTGTGTAGATTTGAATTACATTTGAACCTTAATCCAGAGATCTGACATGGGAGGGGGTAAAGTTGAGTCTGGTATAATAGTCTATCAGACTGAAGGGGTTACTGATGCTGGTACAGTACTGTACAGTACAGTATAGTACATTATAAAATAGTTACGATAGTACGCGCGCTCTGATTGGCTGTAAGCCATGTTTCTATAACTCTATAGAAACATAGACAGTTGAGCGCGCGCTTGAGCTAGTTGTGAGAATTTACGTTTTGGTTATCAAATTAAGCGAGCGTTTCCGTGCTTTTATTCGTTTATTTTATAAAGGAAATAGAAAACATTTTCCCCTTGTTTCTATAGAGTTATAGAAACACTTGTGGAAGTTTGGAAGAACTCGAAATAGCTGTGGAAACACTCGCCCTTCGGGCTCGTGTTCCCACTGCCATTTCTCGTTCTCCCAAACTCCCACTCATGTTTCTATAACTCTATAGAAACACGGGAAATGTTTTCTATTTCTTAACTACAGTACTGCACTGCTGTACTGTACTTTACCAGATTAATTGCTTTTAAGCTGATGTTAGGAATGTAAAGCACTATATGTATATTAGGGGTATTATAATTATATAGGTGGTTTAATTACCTCATATAGTGGTTTTCTGTTATTTTGCAGTGAGAATCTCACAAACTAATGCCATAAATAATAATTCTAATTGTCAAACTCTTGATTATTCTACTTGTATCCATTAAGCTACATGTACATGTATCTATATGAAGCAGAATTTCAATGCTGAAATAATGCCAATTCAGGAACTGTTCTCATTTCTGGTGTGAGCAGAGCCTTCTTCAACTCCATGAAAAGCGAGAAGAAAAGAAGGCTCTAGAAGAAGAAGGAAATCTTCTTGTTTCTGGCCTTCTTCAGTTTGTAGCCCTTACTCTTAGCCTATACCGGTATATGCAGTCTGAGCAGATTTCATACAAGTGGGACAAACTACAGCACCGACTATAGCATGGTTACTGTGCAGTGTGCCATGACATTGAAATGGTTTCCCTATTGTTTTTGTCCTGCTGATTCAATCAAAATACACACATACAGTACGTACAGTACGGTTATGGTACAGGTATGGACGTGCCATAGTTTATCCCACTCATACGAAATCTGCTCTAATATGTAAATACATTGTGCATGTATGTAGCAGTGTAGTAACATTAAACGCTGGTATAGTCAACTAAAGTCGATTAAGGTATGCTAACCGGTGTGGGAAGCGAGTAGCAGCTTATTATACCAGTGTTTTATCTTCCCTGCCGACGCAGACCAGTGCTAGTTTTACAGCAACTAGTTACCCATCGTAGTAACATTAAATGTGGTTTGATCCCCCTTCTTTTCAGAGCATGGCCAGAGTAACCTGAACCGAACCACATCAAGTCATTCCAACGGCTCTGACTCGGGCGCTGAAGAGGATGTGGAAACTGAAAATATTAAAGTGTAAGCACTACTCTCAAACTGTACGATAATCTGCATATAGAATGGGTTATTTTTATACAATGGCCAAAAAATTGGATCCAACTCAACTTTTCTACTTGGAGAGAAAATTATGTTATTGTCTGAGATGACAGAGTGGGCAACCTGATGGAAAAACTCAATTTGTAAGCAGATTTTGCATTCTTCATTAGAAGTGTACATGACCTCAAACTTTAATATTAATGTTATGAAATACTTACAAAAACAATCTGAAGCCTTCCGACACAAAACCTGTTTGGGTGTAAAAGTGAATCTAAAGGCGCAGGCAACACCAAAATAAACATGTATGGCAAGTTACATGGTAGTATTGAGCTACTTTAAAAAGTAATAAGTTTCCAGTTTTCCGGTTGTTCAGCTCTTGGTCACATGCTAGTCTACTAACTAGCTGTTGTAGGTACATTAATTTTGTATTGTGGTTACAGATAGGGAGTTACATGTAAGGTCTCATTTGGTAGTCAAACGTAGAATAATTGAAGGGCTGTGTTCCACAAGGGCATTAAGTGTCCTGATTACATTCTAAATTCTCCTTCAAGTTCTTTGTTTTCTAAGGGAGAATTTAGAATGCGATCAGGAGTCACTTAGGCCCTTGTGGAACACAGCCCTTCAATTATGACACAGAGTCAACCTCATTTGCCGACACAGAGGGTGTCTGGTCACTGCCAGAGATTTGTTTACGTCCTCAGTGGTTCTTTTACGTCCCCATTTCTGGAGACAGGACCGCCATTTTACGTGGTCATCTGAGTCACAAGAGATTCATAGTCCCCAATGTAGAGAATCAGGTTTTTAAACCTTGAGGAGAATCAACATTTTTGGTGAATATAGGAGTGAAAGTAACTGCATGGTACATGTAATTGGCTCTTGGCAGTTAAGATCCCTTCTAACTTATACATGTACATGTACTGCAACATATACATAAAATTTTAATCTAAATTTACTTTAGCTACTATTTGTAACCAGATGGTGCTGTTGTAAGTTTGTAAGAAATATATAAGGAAGTTAGGTTTTCTTCTGGCTGGACTGGATGAATAAATATCTAAACAAGTCAATTTTGAATTTGCAGTATTCATCATGTATGTATATAAATCAGTTTATTATAGAAACTGATAAATTAACGAAATGGATAGGGGACAAGTACTCATAGAAAGTGATTTTGTATTTACGTGCCTGGCTGTTTTCAACTTTTATTGTGCATCATTTTGGTTAGAAATTTTGAAGTAATAGATACAAATGATTGGCCATGCTTTATGGGATGTACAAACTTGAGCTGAAAGCGAGAGTTTGTAAATCCCAAAAGCATGGGCACAAATTTTGTATCAGACTTATCAAACGTCTAGATGTAGAGAGTCATGTTTTCAGTTATTTTGGCAATACAACTTATTTTGGCTGAGAAAATCGAATCAAAAGTTTATGTAAATCTGGACAAAATCTCTAGCAGATTTAAAGATCAGTTATCGCTCAGTGATTTCCTATGTTTTTGCTTTATGCATTATTAATGAGTTTGATAATATAATTTGGGCCGCATCAGGCTAAAAGGGTCTGGACGACATAATATGTGAATGTATTTTGAAATTGCACCATGTTTTTTATACTTACATTGTGCTACTAACAAGTAGTGTTGATTTCATGAAATTGACCAGTGAAATCGAAGAAATTTACAATATTTTTACATGAGGGTGTGATCACAATTTTAGCAGGCGCAAATGATTCCTTATCATCAGACGATTGTTTCAAGGTGTAACTTGTACTCTTGCTAAAATCATAATTATTATGAGCTACGGGGAGTAGAATGACTGCAGAAAAAATAATATTTTTGGCGAAAAAGTAATCATCGTGTTCATTTATTTTTTACTCTTTAATGCCAGCAGGTACATGTATAAATGAATGTAATACATTATACATGTACATCAAAATCATCCCCTCTGACAGGATTCCTAATTTTTGTGGTCATATTTGTGGTTGGGCCCTTACATCAAAATCACGTAAATTTCACCCCTGATTTCTGTTGTCAATTTCTTGAAACTGACATTTATTGTTAGGAATGCAAATGTAGTGCTTCTTGTCAAGAATACATTGTAGGAATTATTTAACTTGAATGCCATCCGGTCCCTTTTTGCCTGACACGGCCCATTTGGAAAATCGTAAACATATGATTGCTAGGTTTTCAGTGAAAGACAGTAAAAAGTGACTCCATTTTTTCTATTTATTTACAGCAGGGACAAAAAAACAAGGGGTTACTCATCAGGAAAACGTATGTTCAGGCTCACATCTACTGCTAAGAAGAAACCCAGACGTCATAACACTGATGTATGTACTATATGATGACCAGGGCTGTTGCCCCCCTCCCCCCACTTCCCCAAGGAACTCCTGCCCCTTCCCCCTCCCCCCTCCCCCCAATGAAATTTTGCTACTGGATGTCCCTCACTGAATTACAATATAAATCTGCTCACCCTTGGAGTTTCAAATATTTTTTCCTATTTTTTTCTGACTTTACCTGACCTTATTGCCAAATATTCCCCCAAATTGT